>JAIUZE010023308.1:0-28502 GCA_022085475.1 Heliosperma pusillum
ATAATAATAATAATAATAATAATAATAATAATAATAATAATAATAATAATAATAATAATAATAATAATAATAATAATAATAATAATAATAATAATAATAATAATAATAATAATAATAATAATAATAATAATAATAATAAATAAATTATACAGAATTCTCGCGCCTAGAGAGAAGTTTCTCTCTCCTCTTGGTTTTCTCTGAAATTAGACGCCATTGTTGCTGCTTCTTCAAGGTCATATGGCGCGGGGGAGAGGTCGTCCTCCAAAGATAAGAGCATCAAGCGATTCCTCGTATTCTGCTGATTTTATTGATACGGTTTTGAATCACAATTCGGGTAATGTTCCAGGAACCCATTTTTCTTCCCCTTCTCCTTCGTCGAGTCTTAATGATCTGATTGTTGATGCAACAATATCGTCTGCTCCTCGAAAATCTTGTGTTACTAATAGTGGAACTACTGTGCCTATTAATAATGTGGGTATTCCTATTCCCGAGTCCTCTGTTCTGGAAATGGGTTCTCCCATTAATGGTGTGAATGAAGAGGTTAATAAGGATTTAGGGAGGAAGAGTATTGATAGTCCGCGAATTCCTAAAGCTATTGTCAATGGAGGTGTATCACAACTTAAAACACTTCCTACTAAATGGACTGATATTGTTAAGCCCAAGAATCCTGTGGGTATGAGTCTTTCTTATCACCAAGAATGTTGTGAGTCTTCCCAGATTGAGATTGAGTTAGAGGATTTTCAGGAGGAATTGAAGCTTTGGAAGTTCACTCTAATGGGGAATGTGATTGGAATGAAGCCAAGCATAAAGCAAATGGGTGAGTTTGTTAAAAAACATTGGAGCCATATTGCTAAACCAACTGTTCAGTACTTCAAGAAAGGCTGGTTTAGTTTTAGATTCTCTAGTGAATCTGAAATGAACAATGTTCTTAAGGAGGGGCCTTGGAGACTTGGATCTTACTCTTTGATTCTCAAGCAATGGTCTCCTTCCTTCTCCACTGCCATGGAAAGGGTTTCCAGTATCCCTATTTGGATTTTGTTTCCTGATCTTGACCCTTACTTATGGTCTGCAAAGGTTCTCAGTAAAATGGCTAGTAAGGTTGGGAGGCCAATGTTTGCTGATATGCATACTACTAGCAAAGGAAATATTTCTTTTGCTCGAGTTATGGTGGAAGCTGACATTTCTTCCAAGCTGCCTGAGAAGATTACAATTAATACTCCTTTTGGTCCTTCAGAACAAAGGATTGAGTATGAATGGCTTCCATTCTACTGCTCTGAGTGTAGTAAAATGGGACATCAACTGAGGAATTGTAAGAAAAATAAACAAAAGGACAAGGTTGTTGTTCCTTCTAAAGTTTTCAAGCATGTCTCTAAGAATAGCTTGATTAATTCTGTGCCTTGTCAGCTAGATGGTACCTCAGTAGATTCTGAAGGTAAGGGTGAGGTTCAGGTTGAGGTTTCTGTACTTCCTCCTGTACTCCCATTGCCTACAGAATCTGCTGAAATGCATCAAGAATGCTGCAAGAAGGACAGGGTGTTTGATCCTCAAATAGCCTTGAAGAGAGGACAATCACCTAAGTCATTGCCTGGTAATCAGATTATGATTGCTAATAGATTTTCTGCTCTCAATGTTGACATGGCCTTTTCCACTGATGATGTTCAAAGGGAGACTTCTTGCCCTTTACCTTGTGTGCTAGGTGGTAGTTCAGTTATTCATTTAGAGGCTAATACCCTCTTTGATGAGACTGTAAGGCATCCAGAATGCAACAAGGTGGCTGACATGGTTGACACTCAAATAGCCTTGAAGAGAGTTTCAATTGTCAGTCCTAGTGATGCAACTAAGGTTCAAGAAATAATAGGGGATGGGATGCCCCCTGATAAGGTCCAATGAAGGTTTCTTCCTGGAATGTTAGAGGGGGTAATGACCCTCTAAAGTTACAGGAAATTGTAGATTTTCTGTGGCAGCAAAGATTGGATATTTTAGGAGTCCTTGAAACTAGGATTAAATATAAGAAAGCTCAAAAAATTATTAAAGGTAATTTTAATGCTTTTAATGTTCTTTGTAACTATGATGCTCATTACAATGGGAGGATTTGGCTTATTTGGAAGCCTTCTACTGTCACTGTGACTCCTCTGATTATTCATGCTCAGTTCATTCATTGTGAAGTTTTTCATCATGCCACTTGTCAGAAGTTTTTCCTTACAATGGTCTATGCTAGTAATGATGCCAGATGTAGAGATGATATTTGGAGTAGTCTAGCTAGGATTAAATCTACTGTCAGTAGCTGGATAGTTCTTGGGGATTTTAATATGGTTAGAGATGTTACTGAGAGGGTTAGTAATATACCTCCCTGTCTTGGAGACATTTTCGATTTCAATGCTTGCCTGCTTAATTGTGAGCTGGAGGACTTACAGGGTTCTGGGTGTGAATTTACCTGGACTAATAAGCAGGAGGAGGAGCATAGAGTTTGGTCTAAATTGGATAGGGTCTTGGCTAATCCTAGTTGGTTTAGTCTCTTCCCTGCCTACTCTGCTGAATTCCTTCCTGCTGGGGTCTCTGATCATTCCCCTGTCCTTGTTACTCTTCTTGCTGATTCTCATAAGAGCTCTAGGTTCAGTTTCCTGAATTGTTGGGTTGACCATCCTCTCTACAGATCCATTGTTCAAGAGGCTTGGTTAACTAGGGTTCATGGATCTAAGAACTTTTGTTTGTTTTCCAAACTTAAAGCTGTTAAAAAGAGTCTCCAAAATCTTCATAAGCATAATTATAATGATATCTCAAAAAGGGTTAAGGCTGCTAAGCAGGCTCTACTTGATTGTCAAATGAGTAATCAGGGGCAGGTTGATCAACTTTATTTGGATCTTGAGAAGGAGCTTCTTGGAACCTATGTAAAGTTTAAAAAAGCTGAGATGACTATCCTTAAGCAGAAAGCTAAAGTGAACAATATCCCTCAGGGAGATTCCTCTTCTAAATACTTCTATGCTAAGATTCATGATAGGAAGTATCAGCAAATCATTGGGCAGATAAAAGACAAGGATGGTCACATTAGACTTGGGTTGAATAATGTGGCTGATGGGTTTGTTGAATATTATCAAAGTTTGCTTGGGACCTCTTCTTCAGTACTACTTTTGGATAACAATTTTATTCAGGAAGGGCCTTGTGTTAAGCATGAGGATTATGATATTTTGACTAGCCCTGTGCAATATGAGGAGATTAAGGCTGCTGTCTTTGGCATTGGGGATGACAAGAGTCCTGGGCCTGATGGTTTCTCTTCAGGTTTCTTTAAATCTTCTTGGGATATCATTGGTGCTGATTTCTGTCATGTAGTGTTTGATTTCTTTAGGACTGGAAGAATGAGTAAGCAAGCTAATGCTACTCTCATTACTCTAATCCCTAAGAAAAAGATGAGTACTTCTGTGCTTGACTTCAGGCCTATCTCTTGCTGCTCTGTCCTCTATAAAACCATTAGTAAAATTATCACTAATAGGCTGCAAAAGGTCCTACCATACATTATTGGCCATGAGCAAGCAACTTTTATCCCTGGAAGGAATATTCATGAGAATATAATGATGGCACAAACTCTGGTTAAGGGCTATGGGAGAAAGTATCTCACTCCTAGATCTCTAATCAAAGTTGATATTAGAAAAGCTTTTGATTCTCTTAAATGGGAGTTTATTGAGAATATGCTTAGTTCTCTGAAGTTCCCTGCTACTTTCATTAGGTGGATCATGGGGTGTATTTCCAGTGCTTGGTTCTCAGTGAAAGTTAATGGTCTTATTCATGGTTTTTTTCAGGGGTCTAGTGGAATTAGACAGGGTGATCCTCTTTCTCCCTACCTGTTTGTTCTTAGTATGGAAATCCTTTCCAGGTACTTAAGGAGGATTTGTGCTCTGTCTATGGTGTCTTATCATCCTAAATGCTCTAAGCTGGGTCTCACTCATCTCATTTTTGCTGATGACTTAATGGTTTTTACTAGAGGAGATGTGCCATCCATTCAGGCTGTCCTGGATGTGCTTAGGAAGTTTTCTTCTTGGTCTGGATTACATGCTAATCCAGATAAAACTGAAATCTACCTTGGTGGTGTGTCTGACAGTGTTAAGAGGCAAATTCTGGATGTCACTCATTTTTCTGAGGGTGAGTTTCCCTTTAGGTATCTTGGCTTGCCTCTCAACACTGCTAGGAATACTTTTGATGTGTATGGGGTCCTCATTACTAAAATTCAAAATGTTGTAAGCCACTGGTCTAGCAAACTCCTTTCTTATGCTGGCAGAGCTCAGCTTCTTAATTCTGTGGTGTTTGGGCTCGCTCACTTTTGGTGTGCCAATACTCTTATGCCTAGAAGTATCCTTAAAGTAATTAAAAAGCTTTGCAAGGACTTCTTCTGGGGTATTGATCCAGGGAAGAGGAAAATGGTTCATAAAAGCTGGGCAAAAATCTGTTCACCATGGAATGAAGGAGGGTTTGATGTTAAGGAGGTCTTAGCCTGGAACAAAGCATGCTTGGCCAAATGGATTTGGCACCTTACTCAGCAGCATGAGGGTTTATGGGTTAAGTGGAATCTTGCTTACATTTTCCCAACTGGTGCAATCTGGAATAGTCAAAGTAAGGATAGGTTCTCTGAAAGTATGAGAAGTATCCTTAGCATCAAGGAGGAGATTCTGCTCAAGACTGGCAGTATTGATGTTGCTGAGGCTCTTTTGTCTGATTGGTCTCCTCAGGGTAGTTTTCAAATTGGTAGAGCCTATAATTGGTTCAGAGGGCACTATAATTGTCTTCCTGGAGTTCATGCTCTGAAGCACCGGTTTGTAATCCCCAGTCATGGGATTATAACCTCGCTTGCTGTCCAAAACCAGTTGCCTACAATTGACAGGATTACTAGAAATGGTTTGGTTTTGGTTAATAGATGTGTCCTGTGCAAGATGGAGAGTGAAAGTCACCAGCATCTTTTCTTCAAGTGCTCGTATTCTAAGCTGGTTTGGAGCAGGGTTAAAGCTTGGATTGACATTACAGGTAGAGGGAGTGACTGCAAAACTGAATTGTGTTGGATTAGCAGGAACAAAGCAAGGCACCATTGGAAAGCAGGCTGGTATAAGGGTAGTATTGCTGCGGTTTGCTATAAGCTATGGCAAGAAAGGAATTCTAGGATCTTTGGAGGGAAGGAGAGTTCAGAGCAACAACTCATTACTAGTATAATGTTTCTTATTAGTGCTAGAGTTTTAAACAATTGTAAGGTTAAGCATTTTCATCACTTAGTGAATAGTCTAAATAGGCTTTAGATGTCCTTTAGCTTAGTGGTTATATCTTGTATGAATGTTTTCCTTTATTTCTCTTTAATGGATGAATGAAAAGGAGGAATTTTCTTGCAAAAAAAAAAAAAAAAAAATAATAATAATAATAATGTTGTGTTAATGATATGAATACAACCATCCATTATTTATAGTATCATAAAGCTAAGTAACTCAACCTAAATATCTCATATAACTAATCTTAATAATTATTAAACCATATATTAATATTATCTCATATAACTCCATATTAGATCTTATTCCCCGATATGAGATATCACTATTATATAAAATACATTTACACGGATTCTAAACTAATACTCCATTAAACAAACAATTACGCCTTGGGACTAAACAAACCCGGTATCTTACTATGACACCAACATTATTCTATACAAAAATTCTTATTTCTGACGGACTAATTCCGTCTGAAAAATAAGACGGGATTATGTTGTCACTTTTTGATAAAATGTAACTACAACTTATATCAACTTGTTTTCAATAGTGGTTACATCTAACTGTAAAGTGGTTACAAAATCCCGTCTTATTGCTTCAGACCAAAATGGTCCGTCTGAAGCAAGACCAACTGTTCTATATAAAGAGAGCATGAGCTCCTAATATCTCATCACCTCAAATTTATTAGCCTTTATTATTCCAACTATAATTCAAATTAAAATGGGTGTGACAGGGAAACTTGAAGTAGAGGTTGACATTAAGTCATCAGGAGATGTTTTCCACGAGTTGTTAAAAATGGACCCTCATCATATGTCCAACATTGTTCCTAATCAAATTCATGCTTGTCATTTGCATGAGGGTGAATTTGGTCAAATTGGTTCTATTATTGAGTGGAACTATACCATTGGTACGTACTTTCTATTCTACCATTTCCATTGTTTTATGATCCATGTTATCATTTACATATTTTTCCGACTATTTTGACAGTTGGTCTTACTTCAGATGAAACGATCCGTCTTATTATTTTTCACGCCTCTTATAAAAGTGCAAGTGAGGCTCCTTTTGCTCTTTTATGAGGGAGCTTAACCCGCTTGAAACAATAAAACAGATCACCCCATTTGAAACAAGAATTCGTATCGTTTCTAAGCTTGTGGTTGCAAATTCATGACTAGAAATTTCTATAGTGGATTTTAAATTTGCAATTAGGATTTGCAACCAACTAGAATATTTGTTATTTAGATATAAAACTGTCGAGTAGGCATCAACTAAAGATTTAAGTTGATACTTATAATGGTTGAGTTGGGTCCAATCAATAGTTATATGAATAATTGAGTTACCTTATTCAAATTATTGCTTTTTATTTATTTATTTTTCAAAAAAAACTTCGCTCAGGCACTAGCACAGTGACTAAGTGACTTGTTTCCTAAGTAAATTTTTAGATATCCGATTTTACGTGGACCCATTTTGAGTAATAACTTTCAGTTTAACCCTATTTTGTTAATATTTTTCATTCAAAGCACTATTTCTCGAAAAACAAATCTATGCAGTTATATGAACAATTGAGTTGCGCTTACCGTTACTAGGTTTTAAACAAGAATTTGTGGTTATACAGAAGGGAAAAAATGCTTTACAAAGGAGGTAATTGAAGCCATAGATGAAGAGAAGAAGATTATAAAATTCCGAGTTATTGAAGGAGATTATTTTACAGATTACAAGAATATGTTAATTTCAGTTCATGTGATACCTAAGGGAGATATTGACGCAATTTTGTGGGAGATTGAATTTGAGAGGTTTGACGACCATGGCCCGTACCCGACTAATTTGATGGACTATTTTATATCTGTGACCCGAGATGTTGAGGCGCATCATCTTAATGCATGATCTATCCATAATTCGTTACGTACTTTGTAAATTGTAATGTATTAAAGTGAAGTTTGTCTTGTGTTATTTGCAACGAGTGATTAATAAGTATATATGTGATGTATAAGATGCATATAGCCGTGCTATATTTACCTTATACCACGTATTCTATTTGTTGTTTATTTTAATAAATAGTAATTGAGTTTTTCTAATAATTTGTGTCTTGTAACAAAGCTACAATCATATTTAAATATATATAGTTTCATTTTACGTTATTACTTATGTATTTTGTGAGGATTTTATTTTCAACATTAAATTTTTTAATAGTTTGTTGCCTAGAAAATACCGAAAATAACCAAAAAAAAAATTCCCGAGGATTTTATGGTAATAACATCAAAATTAGAGATTAATAAGTGATACTACATTGGAGAAACATGTTTATCAGATAGCAATAAAGAGCAACTATTTTTTTCCCGCAAATCTTGCTTAAGACGGACATTATATCCTCACATGATGGTAATAAACAAAATTTTCGGTATTACCATCATGTCTGAATTACCATCTTACATAAAATCCTCTGAATTTTGTTTATTACCATCATATCGAAAATACCGAAAATCTTGTGGTATTTTTTTCCCGAAAATACCGAAAATTTTGTTTATTACCATCTTGTATTTTGTTTATTACCATCATGTCTGAATTACCTAAAATAGCTTATATAAAATAGCACAAATTTTCATTTAAAATAAGCTTAAAACGGATGAAATTAACCAAATCATCTTACATGTTGCCTAGAAAATACCGAAAATTCAGACATATGTTACGATTATATACGAGTGACAGATGAACGTTAGTTTCATGTTTTAAGAATGAGTATGTATGCATACATGCATCGGCAAATAGCATGTCGATGTATCACTCAATTCGTCTTTTAAAGTAGTGTTTCTTCTCAATTCTCATTACGATTTGTCTCTTTGTGATTAACAACCATCGTCCGAATATTATTCACCCACGAAGTGTACTCAGATATAGGCCTTCCTTTAAGCCCTTTCGATACGAGTCCCTTATTTCCTCCTTAGGAGCGAATCTCTTCTTGAAAGCCTTCAACAAACTAAAAATGTAAAATCCGAAAATCCAGTAAAGTGAATGACTTCATTATATTTCTTTTTTGACCTATTCATGGATAGGCAAGCCTACAATATTGGAAGTAGGAGTCGTCGAAAAGAATCCTGGCAACGAAGGGCTAGCTATCTGCTTTCCTTTATGAAATTAAATAAATAGAATCTAGGTGAGAGAAAGAAAAAAAGGAATATAAATATAAAAGATTTGTGGAAGTCGGTCTTATATGGAAAAGTTTGTAAAACGAAGTACTCTTTTACATAATTTTGTTTAAGAGAACCTTATTTAGAGAAAAATAACCGGTAAGTAGTCACAGAGTAATTATATAATTTATTTCGAGTTATTATAGAGCCCAATAATCGCAAACCATTTTCGATAACTTTAGTGCCATATATAAATCTACATTCTATTAAAATATGAACATTTCCTGCAAATCTATGAAGGCACATCATTAAAAGCTCTCTTTCTTTTTCTTTTCACATTGAAAATCACCAAAATAGTTTAGCAAGAACTATATCAATAACTTTTTCATTAAGGAATTTTTTAGAAACTAAGTAAACGTTTTATAGTACTTCTTAAAAACTGAAAAAAAAAAAAAAACAATGATATTGATGGTGCAAAAAATCATGATGGTGTAACAATTTAAACACAATAAATTATTAATAATGCATATATATTTAAACTATATAAAAATAGAGATTCTAGATTTCTAGCCAATGTAAACTAACGTAAAATATTGATTGAGGCAGTACTATAGACAAACTCTAAGATTCTTGAATCAATCTATAAAGTCTTGATGTATTTCATAATGTTAGATATACTATTAATTTTTTAGCTATTGTATTACTAATTTAATTCTTACGTTAACAGAGATACGTTTGTAAAAATATTGCAAGCTCGATCTTTGATTGTTATATACTGATAATATATTTAGTATTACACCAAATTTACATTATAATCATTTTCAAGGATAATACACAAGGATAAATGAAGAATTAGAAAAAATTACAAATTACAAACAGTTCCGTGCGGAGCACGGGCATTCCAATTGTAAATGATTTTCCAGCTCCACATTTAAAGTTGAAGTTTCAAAATTAAAACACTTATAAGTATAATTACTTAGCTTTTTAAATGGGCAAGTAGTATAAAATAATACTCCATAATCCGTAATAGAGATAATAATAGAGATAATAGTGATGGTAATAAATATAGCCAAAACATTTACGGTCAATAAACATGTGATAGTATTTGGTAGCTGGGTTAATAGTCTGACACCTCTCTACGCATGACTTGTTGATTTAGATGTTCTAACAAACTGTAAATCTAATAAGGACTCCCATGATTAAGTATGTATTTGACTTTTTTTGTTAATATGTATTATTTGCTCTAATTATTGTTAGTTTGTGTTTACTTTAGGGGGTTGTGGTTTTGTAAAAGAATTCTCATATCAATAGTCTTTGGTATACTTCGTATCTAATCTTTTGTTGTGATTCAAGTGTAAAGTATGTAGTAGATTAGGTCTTCTTAAGCACCTGTTACCGGATAAGTTTTAGAGTAAGTCTTGGCGAAGACGATCATATTTTGTCTTAAACTTAAAATGGGTAAATGTGACAATGTGACCCATTCGAATCAAAACGTAACCGATATTTTTTTTAAGCTAACGACTTGCTTATGTCACCAGCCACAAACAAAGACTAAAGCAACTAACCAAGTATTGGATTTAAAGCTATTATACTCCTTTGTACGGGTAAATTGACAACTGTATGAACCGACGAACTTACCAGTCTTGATAGTTACAAAGGACGATGCTACCACATCGAGCCTTATGTTCATTTGTGCCTCTCATCGTAGAAGAGTTTGAGGCACTACACAACAACAAAAAAGAGGGTGATCACTACTTTTGTTCACAAAATTACAAGTAGTCACGGAAAACATAAACATAATTAAGTATATCAGAAGTAATTAGAGATAATTACAAAAAGGTCCGTGCGTAGCACGGGTATTCCACCTAGTCTATCTATATTATTAAAGGAAGCTTTTTTTTAGCGATTACAGAGTCTCCAACTTTTCAAAAACACTTCAGCATTCCAAATTATACAAACGACCCATATAAATATATTCATGTATTTCCATTGTACGCAAAATTAGCATATAAAAATTGGATGTATCCTACAACCTATAAAATACGGAATGTGATATACAACTATTCCATATTTTCATGTTCTCACAAAAATGGTGATGCACTACAACACCTAATAATATAATTAAATCTTAAGATTATAAAATTCTACCATGAAAGTTAGATTGAATAAAATTAATGTACAGAAACCTAAACAAACACTATTACGTTAATATGTTTATATATATATATATATATATATATATATATATACACATGTATTTTCATTCAAAAATTAATAATCACCACTTCACGTTATATTACTATGTATGATTCTGATGAAGATACGACGATCAATAAATTATTCGCTAAGGTCGCTTTTGAATTTTAACATAGAGTAGCATAAATGTTTCATTTTCGGAGTTATTGTGTACAAATATATGTAGTTAACTTTATTTTCTATGGAATTTCAATACATCTCAACTAACTTGGATTTAAGTTTGCATTAGTTTTTTTTTCAGTAGTTAATGGAATATCACCTTTTTTGTAACTATTTTAATTCAGAAATTTTTTTTAGTATCATTAAGAGTCTCTCATATGAAAATCCGTACAGTATTACATTGACGACATGGTCGACATCATCCAGATTAAAGAAATTGTTGTTTTTTTGTTTTGACAAGAGTCCTTACCCAAAAAAAGAATTTGCACTTTCTACGACTAATAACTACTCCGTATTACTCTATATCAATATATAGTTCCTACTCCTCGCTTATAAAGCTATAACAACATTATTTCTAAGTCTGGTGTTATAGAGAGTCAAGCTTCATGAAACACTCTCAAACAATATTAGAATCAAACTTCTATGAACTACTAATATATTTTTATTTTCAAATATTTAATTTGAATATGAGATAAAGTATAAAATATATTGTTAAAAAGAAAAAGATCTTGTACGATTTATTAAAAGTAAAGATTAGAGATATGAAAATTTTTGCACATAGGACTTTTATATTCCTTTTGGGCTATTCGTCTTAACTATTACGTATGATAGACTATTAGTAGTAGTATACTCTTATATGATAAGCATATAAAAGTCCAAATTTACTCCATATACATAGATAGATGGGGTTCTTCATGCTTATATATATATATATATATATAAGGATCCGGTGGAAACGATCACTCGGTGCAAAAAGTGGAAACAAACTAATTGTACAAATAAGATCAATTGACTCACGCGTTTATAGTCTCTCAGTATCAAAACCAAAACTTAATATTTTTATCTCCCTAATCCTTAACAAAATGACATTCTCTCACCACCACCACCATTAGACACTGCCGCCACCATTAGACACGAAACTATACGCCGCCACCACGCCGAACTCCGTCAACGATGCTCCCCTTTCGTCATCAACCTAGACAACAACACCAACCCACAACAACAACAACCCACGAGTTACATTTATCGCTCTCCGTCGGCGATGTCGGTGCTTCCCCTTTATTGTCCTCCATATTCACCTGTATTTCACTGACATCACCGGAGCTCTGGTCGTCGCTCCCGTCACGGTTCCATGGAACTATCCATAACCTCAGTTCCTCCACTTCGTTTGTTTCCTATCGATTTCAATGTATCTACATTAGTTTTTTTATGTATCTAACCACTAGTTTAATGTATCTGATCATAGATACACAAAATTAATTACTAGGTACGTTAAAATTGATTTGAGATACATCAATATAGAAACTAGGTACATTAATTTCATGGAGCGATTTGGCCAGCAATTTGAAAACATCGGAGCCGACCACCTTCATCACTATTAATGGCGACCATCGCTATGGAATCTGGGTTACTGATTGTCGGAGAAGGTATGGCATTATAGCTCTATTGTCAGCTTCTCGTGAATGCGGTGGCTACTCGTTCGATTGGTGGTTAGTTGTGTGCTTTTGTGGTGGTGGTGGTAGTTGTCGGCTTTTGTGCGTTGGTGCTTCTGGTGGCGGTGGTTATTGTCGGCGTTTGATATTGACGATGGTTGGTCACAAATTTTGCGCGGTGGTGGTTGTGGCGTCTGGTGTCGGTTAGTGGTGAGTTAGGATGAAGGAGAGGGAATTAATTAAATGGTAAGGATGAGAGAGAAAAAAAAAGTGACTTGAGTTTTAATATTTGGAGGAGTGACTGCGTTAGTTTTTGTATACTTAGTTCGTTTCCACTTTTTGCACCGAGTGGTCGTTTCCACCGGATCTTGACTCTATATATATATATATATATATATATATATATATATATATATATATATATATAGAGAGAGAGAGAGAGAGAGAAAGGATCATGTGAGTCCTTATAGAAATAGTGAGTCCATAAGTCCTTTTGTGAGCCATTGAATCTTGGAAATGAAGGGTTGAGATGAAAACAAGAAAATGGTCATTAGTGGGTGTTTAATCCACTTCTCTCACATCCCCACTAATCAAACCCACTAATACATACCCAATCCAAACCCTAATACTTATACCCTTCCCTCATCTTTTTCTCTCATTTTAACCTACCCCACTCTCTCTCTACCTCCCTTATCTCTCATCATTCCTCAAAAACAAAAAACCCAAACAATTACTCTAGCTGCCGCCCTTCCTCTGCCGCCCCCACCACCGCCCCCACCACCGCCCCCACCACGCATCACCGGCCTTCCTCTGCCACCAAAACCGACACACACACCACCACCAAATTCCACCACCACCTACCTCCTCCCCTGCCACCTCTACGCCGCCTGCCAGACCACACCTCCGCCGCACACCACCACCACACCTCCCTCCTTACTTGGCCTCCTTACTAGACCACACACCCGACGCCATCAGCCATCAGCCGCATCAGCCGCCATTCCCACCACCACCTCCCTTTTTCCCACCGACGCCCCGTCATGCCGCCCCTATCTCTCCTTCCTTCTTCCTTTTTTTTTTTAAAAAATTTTTCAGATCTGCAACACATCATTTGTGTTATCGTTTTTTTTTTGTTGATGTTATATGTTCTTTTTTCTTATTTTTCTAAATATATGTTTTTATTTTTTAGATCTCGTTTTTATTTTTATGTTTGTTTCTTTTTTTTCAGATCTCAAAACCACGGTTTTTTTGTTTGTGTTTAGTATGTTGGCTCACTGAAGTTACACATATAATGACTGAAGTTACACATTTAATGACTGAAGTTACATATAATATGACTGAAGTTATACTTTTTCTTTTTCAGTTTTGTTTAAATATTTGTTTTGTTTATTTTTCTGTTTTTCTTTGTTTTTTTGAGATCTGAAAAGTAGGTCAAACTTTAATGACGTCTATTAAAATATCACATATTATCCATTAAAGTCACACATATTGTATATTAAAGTAACACAAATTCTCTATTAAAGTTACACATATTGTATATTAAAGTAACACAAATTTCTCTATTAAAGTTACACGCCTTATTTATTAAAGTCACATATATCAATGTAACACATACTTCCTCCTAGTCACTCATTTCTTCCCCTTTCCCTTTTACACAAAAATTAAGGAAATGAATTTGGACCACACAAAACAAACTACCCCACATACAAATGAATTTAGACCACACAAAACACACAACCCCACATCCAAAAAGGGAAAGAGGGAAGAAAACCCGACTTACCCAATAAGGAAAGAGGGAAGAAATGACCGACTAAGAGGGAGTATTATTTATTAAAATAACACAAAATGACCTTAAAGTTACACTTGTTGATATTATTAAAGTAACACACATTATTTTGTGATTAGTGGTATTGTTTCATTGAAGTTTCACATATAATGACTGAAGTTTCACATATAATGACTGAAGTTACACTTTTAGTGACTGAAGTTACACTTTTACTGACTGAAATTACACTTTTAGTAACTGAAGTTACCCATATAATGACTGAAGTTACACAGTTTTTTTTGTTGAAGTTACACCTTTTTTTTTATATGTTTTATGTTTTTTTTTTGAATTTGTTATGTTTTTATTTATTTATTTTAGATTTCATTTTTTATTTTTTTTATTATGTTTTTATTTCTAGATCTAAAGTTACACTATTTTAGACTATAGTTACACAATTAAGAGTTATATAATTGAAGTTACATGGGTTTGGACTGAAGTTATATAGATTTGGACTGAAGTTACATAGATTTGGACTGAAATTAGACTAGTTTGGACTGAAGTCACACTAGAAAAGACTAATGCATAAAGTTACACTATAAATGACTAAAGTTACACAAATAATAATTGAAGTTTCACTAATAAAGAAAAATGTTACACTCATAAAAATGCTAAAATTTAATCGTATTTTGGGTTAAATTTACACATATAAGGCTTGAAGTTACACTCGTAATGACTGAAGTTACACTTATAAAAAGGGTAAACTCACATAAATTTGTCTTAAAGTTACAAAAATTCAAATTTATATAGTAAAAATCATATTTTAGCTTGAAATTACACAAATAATGTTTGAAATTTCACTCGTAATGACTAAAGTTACACTCATAAAAATATTAAAATCACATAAATTTGTCTTAAAGTTATATAAATTCAAATTTATATATTCGAAATCAAATTTTAGTTTGAAGCTACGAAAATAATGGTTGAAGTAACACTCGTAATGACTCAAGTTACATTCCTAAAAAGGCTAAAATCATATAAACTTGTCTTGAAGTTTCATAAATTCAAATTTCTATAGTCGAAATCACGTTTTAGTTTGAAGTTACATAAATAACGGTTGGAGTTACACTTATAATGACTGAAGTTACACTCATAAAAAGTCTAAAGTGTCTTGAAGTTTCATAAATTCAAATTTATATAGTCGAAATCACATTTTAGTTTGAAGTTCCACAAACAGGGGCTGAAGTTACACTCATAAATCTTAGATACTTAAAAGTGCTCAAAAGTGATTAACTAAAGGCTAGAGAGAGAAAGTTAATTAATTAGTGCATAGGTAATTGATTAGTGTTAAGTGTGCTTTTGTCTCTACAATCTCATCCATCCATCTCCCTCATCCAATGGCTAGGATGAGGACTCATGGACTCAAAAAAATGGGTGGACTCATAAGAACCTATATATATATATATAGAGGCAAGATCCGGTGAGTCCACCTAAATATTTGAGTCCGTGAGTCCATCTATACAATATCACAGATTACATATAACAATATCACTAGTTATACTAAACAGTATCATGAAAAAAAACAGCACAAAAGTGCTAAAAAAATTGGTGTGAAAAAAAGTATTTGAAAAAAAAAATTGTAATAGTGCTCGAAAAAGTGGTTCAGTGGTATGATATTGTATAGTATATCCCATGATATTGTTTAGTATAACTTGTGATATTGTATCATGGACTCACGGACTCAAAAAGATATGGTGGACTCACGTGATCCTAATTCTATATATATATAGGTGAGTTCGGATGAGTCCACCTTTTTGGTTGAGTTCCTAAGTCCTCATCTAGACCACTAGATTAAATAATAGGTGGATGGATGAGATTGAAAGCATTAATGACACTCATCTATCACTAATAAATTTCAGATTTGAATTTTTGTAACTTTAACATAATTTTTGTAACTTTATGATAAATTTTTGTAACTTTATTATTTTACGAGTGTAACTTCAACTTTTGAAAGTGTAACTTTATCTAATTTATTCATTTTTGAGTGTAACTTCAACCTTTAATAGTGTAACTTTAAGTTAATATAATGTATTTTATATTTTAATTTTAGTTTATGTAATTTTATGAAATACTTAAGTAATTTTATTCATTTAATAGTGTAATTTCAGTCTTTTCCAAGTGTAACTTTAGCTTTTTTATGGCAATTTTGCATATAAAAATATGAAACTATGTAATATAATTTAATTTTGAATATATTAAATTGAAAATATGAATATTTTACTAAGGTTTAGTCAAATTTTAGGTAATTTTTATCAACTGTCATGTAACTTTAGTCTAATTTTTCGTAACTTTAGTCTAATTTTTTGTAACTTTAGTCTTATTCTTTGTAACTTTAGTCTTATTTTTTTGTAACTTTAGTCCAGTTTTATGTTATTTTAGTCCAATTTTATGAAACTTTAGTCTAATATTTTTGTAATTTTAATCCTTTATTGTGTAATTTTAGTCAAAGGAGTATGTAATTTTATCAAATATGTAATTTTAATAAGTTTAGTTCCAACCACCACCACAGTCCCAAACACGCCGAAGACCACCACACCACCAATCACCGACCACCACGACACTAACCACCACCATGACACACCCACCACCACCACACCACCACCACCACCGCCAGCACGACACAGATCTGAAGAAAAAAAGGAAAAAACGTCTACGACAACCACCTATACTGCAACACCCACTTCCCCCTCAACAACCTCAACACCCCTACCACCCCACGACGACCTCCTCGACACCGCCACCCACCAGACCCACTACATACCTCCCGCCGCTAGAAAAACCGCACCAAAACCCACCATAGAATAGATCTGGAAAAACCAGATCTGAAAAGAAAAATGAAGAGGCGGCGTCGGCCTAGGGAGGAGGGAGGCCGGGAGTGTGAAGGGTGGAGGAGGCCGGTGGTGCGGCGTGAGAAGGACGACATAAGGAAGAGGAGGAGAAAGGAGGACGGCGTGACGAAGGTGGAGGGGGGAGAACAGGAGAGTGAGGAAGAAGGCGGCGGTGCGGCGGTGCGGCAGAGGGAGGAGGAGCAGACGAAAAGGCGGGGTGATTAAAGAGGAGGAGGGTGAACGGTGGAGTGAGGAAGGAGGAAGATGGAGTAGGGCGGCGGAGAGGCGGAGAGAAGTGGAGAGAGAAAGAAGAGAGATAGAGGGGAAGGCAGTTTGTGTGAGGTTGGTTAGGGTTTGGGTGGATTTGGTAGCTTATATACTATGTCTTTTTATTTTGTTTTAATCTTGACCATTGATTTGTTTGATCTAATGGTTTATATTAGGACTTAGGGACTCAACCTAAAATGGTGGACTTACCTGATCTCATTTATATATATATATATATATATATATATATATATATATATATATATATATTAACCTGTTTTATTTATTATTATATGTTCTGCACTTAACACATACTCCACTATATATTAGTACATGAAAGGATTATGAACTTCTTTTACGATAAGACCGTATAATCAATTATTCAAAGGAAAAATGTTACTAATACCCTCCCTTTTGATCAAGTTTAACATAATGGCTGCCTTGAGAAGTTGGACCAATGAAACCTAAGTATTATTCCCTCCTTTTTCAATATTTGTTTACCATTCTTTTTTCGAGGAGTATTTTAATTAAAAGGTAAACAAATAATATAGACAGAGGGAGTACTAAACTCAAACACCATGTATGTTAAAGATTTTTTTTGTTACATTGATGAAACTCTTACAATTATTTCAAATCAACGAAATTTATACACTATAGTAACAACCGCGAGATAGCTTAGAATTTGAATTGACATATGGTTATAACGACACATGTTTCTACTACCATAAGATATACAATGAAACTTTCGTAGTATAAAATATAGTATTACTCTAAATTAGAAGTCTACACACATGTATAAAATAGGAACAATGCTTTATCTCAATTGGGGTATCAAACTTATCACGAGTAGGGATACTCTACCAAAGAATGTGTTCAGAGAAGTGGAAATAGAGTCAAAGTAAAGTTCTACTTCAATTGCCATTTTCAAATGTTGTTTATCATTATTTTGTAACTAACAAATGGTTCAACTTATAAAATAGAGTTACTTTTTCAATTGATGAAAAGTTATTGTTCACATGTATTCCTCAGTATCGTTGTGTACTTTAGAACAGGAAAATATTAAAATATTTATGGGAGCATAATATTTTAGGAACATCAGATCGAGTTAGTGTGAGACCCTAACAATGTCACCTCCCCTAAATTACCTAGAACATAATATAAATGAGATAAACTTTAAAATTAGTTGGTCAAGACGTTATCAGTCCTTCACAACCACTTTATCATTTACTTATATTATATATACACTATAGAGCACTACAAATAGGCTCGTGCATCGCACGTGCATTAAATCTAGTTACATTATTATTTATGTATTTTGTGAGGGTTTGTTTTCTCAGCAATGATCTTTAAGGAACCTAAACGAATTATATATATATATATATATATATATATATATATATATATATATATATATTATATAATATATATATATATATATATATATATATATATAATTGAGCTCCAGTGCGAACTAATAGTTCGTACGAACTACCAAAATAAGAAGACCAAACCAAAGCCCAATTCTATTATAATCAATCTAAGCCCAACACTCCCATAACCTATTCTAATTTCAAACACCAGTAAGTGCCATCATCCTACCATTTTCTCATCCACCACCGACTTCTTCACCAGAATCACCACCGACGAGGAATATGACCTACCGGCGACGACTCGCCGACTCGTGGTGGTGTCTCAAGTCATCATCATTTTTAATCATACGACGATACCGATGATCAACTGCATCTTCGTTTTGTGTACCTTTCCACCGGAACATCGACAACTTCACCATCTCAGATGCACCTGTTGGAGCAAGTGTCCTCCACAATAGTGCATTTATATAATAAATCTCATTTTGGAATATTAGTGGGATGACTAGTATTTTGATACTCCACGTCAGTTGATTAACGTAAATCGATAACGGTCAGCTGACTAGAGTTAGACGTTATTGTCGTATGACGGCGGTAATCAACTGACCCCTTTCGTTCACACCTATAGGATGAGACCCAAACAGAAATCTAATTATTTGTATACGATACACATTAATTAGTACTTTATATATATATATTTTTGATATATGTTTAGTTACGAGAGTTAATTATTGGAAATTGAGTTACGAACTCATTCCGGATAAGTTTATTAGTCAATTATACGATAATTAACTGAATAAATTTTACGTCTTATTTTAATACGATTAAATAAGATTTAATTTAATGATTAATAGTTAATTCATTAAATTAGTTGAGGTATGCATATACTTTGAGGTAGAGGTGATTAGTTAATTATATTTACAAGGAGTTGTAAAATAAACTAACTAGGCATTGTGGGACCCATTATATATTGATATAATGATAAAATATCACTTAAAAGTTAAGTGTATATTATTTATTAATTTGAGTCATAAAATTGTTATATGATCAAATTAACCCTTAATTATACAAGATAATTAAACATATGATCATAAGTATTTGTGGGACAAATATCAAAAATCAAAATGGACCACATGACACTAGTGAGTGCCGAAATCATGTAGTGTATAACATGATGGTTGTTGTTTCTTGTATCATACTACAACATGTTATCATGTCATGTTTATGACACATGATCATAACCTTTTCTCACCTCTACACTCAACCAATTTGCATGGGATTATTTTAAGCAAAATAAGGGGCCACATAGGCCATGATGGCCGGACCATAGTGTCCTTAAAAGGACAACTTTGTTGTTCATTTTGCTTGCTTGTTCATTCTTGTTTTGCATACTTATCTCACTACAAATCCTCATCTCTCTAAAACCTCTCAAACACTAATATTTTCTATTACTAGAGTAGTAATAAAATCTCATATTAGTTCATCTTTTCACTTGTGTTTTCTAGTCAAAAAACCAAGTGATTAGTTTGGGTTCTCTCTTGGGTGCATCTCAAAGGAGGTCTTCTAATTTGAAGATTACAAGGAGGATCATCTATTTTCATTCTAGCACAAGAACAACAAGAAAGGTGTTTCTTGTTGTGCCCATAAAACCGAAATTTCCCAATGTAAGGAAATTTCTTCTTACTTTTTATTATGCATTTTTAATTTGCATGCATGTAACATAGATCATTATTAAACACTAAATTAATAAGTAATTTAGTAACTAATTCGAGGAGTCTAATTAGGGTCTATGAACTTTCATGTGGTATCAGAGCTAGCTTGTAGCATGCATGTTGATTTTAAGCATTAAAATCGGGTTATACGATAACTTGAGTAAAAATCGAAAATTTATGTTAAAAATGGTTTTCACGAAATTTTCTGATTTGCATGTATACCTACTGACCTCAAAATGTTTGTGGTCAAATTTGGTGAATTTACGAATTAATTTGCTATTTATTATGATGTATGGCCTTTATAATCGAGTTAGCATGCGGTTTTATGTTAAAAGTTAACTAAAAATAGTTGCATGTTGAATCTGGCCTCAAAATTTTAATATGTTCTAACATGCATGTTGTACATATTGTATGTAAACTTTCGTGACATTTCGTCATGTATTGCATGGTTATTGATTTTTATTGGATAAAGATCGATTTAAAGGAGTTGTTTTGTTCTTAAAATTGAAACGAGACTTTCTGGAGTTCAAAATTTTTTGTACATTTTAAAATATTATTTATATCATTCTGGTAAAATTTGAAAATTTGTTTCATCATGTTACTATTTTAGTTGGTTTTTATTTGATAAAAACCGATTATTATAAAGCTATTTGTTCATAAAATCATTTCAAATTTTTTTGGGCAAATGGTTTTTGTTCTTGAGGTTCCTGGAAGTGTTCCAGTATGTACAAATATTTTTGGTTTCAATTTTAATGATTTTTCTTTTTATTTTGGGTTTAATTCATAAAAGTTATGATTAAATCTCTTTAAATAGCAAATGCGATCAAATCAAACTAATTAAATACAAGTGAAATTAGTGGGGACTAAGTTTGAGTTCTAAATCAGTTTAGATAATTAGTTTGAGCTTAAATACGATTTAAGTGTTGATTATTGATTTTTAGTAGATAAAATCGATAAAATTCGTATAAACCGAGCTAGAATGAACATGACAAGTGTTGAGGGTGATTTTGGCATGATTTTACAGCATTTTTATTTATGTTGTTGAATGAATGAATGTCATTTATTTATTTTATTGCAAGTTGTACCTAGTATGGCCTAGATTATTTTTAATCGGTATTACCCGTAATGTAAGGGAATACCGATTTGGTTGTAATTTATTGCGATTTCGTATCGCCGTTTTGTAATAATTAATAATTTCATTTTATAGATCAAATGTATAATAGGAATTTTCTATGTATTCATTTGTATTTTTGTAATTATTTATTGTGAAGACGGTGATTCCCAAAGCCGGTGTTCCAAAAGACGGTGCCATATTGGAAGGCGTTCCATGAAGAGGCAAGGGACCAAGGAGTTGGTTTCCGATTTGTAATCATCTAGTTAATTAGATTAGCTAGGTGGCCATACTAGGATTTAATTTGATTGCTTGCTTTATTTTTCCGCACATGCCAAAATCACCAACATGCATTTTATTTATCGATTGTCAATTCAACGTTATTCAAAATTCAACGACTTAGTTCACTTATAGGGAATTAATAACTAAAATTGGCAAGACCTCTCACATAACTTAAAAAGGGAATTGAGATTTAACCTTACCAATTAAAGCACCTATGAATCCCGTGTTCATTAGGACAACCACAACGTGGACCTTTTTACCTCGGGTAAGTAGGGTGATACGATCACACGCCTAAATTGGGTTGGACTCAACAAGATAAGCGTTATCTTGGGACTAGGAGATGGGTTTAGTTGAAATCCGTCGACCGAGAGTTCTAGGAGTAGAATTAGTCAAAAGTTGACTTACCGTCTTTTACATAAAAGTTGCATAACATGTTCTTTTGTCTAAAATGCGGGTCTCGGAATCGCTTATATAATTTCGTGAGGGGTCATTATATGAGTGACTTGTTTAAATTGGTTATACAAGTAAAATTGATTAAAACAATGAATGTTAATATTTCCTAATTTTGTTGTAGTTATTCATAATTCGCAATGGCAAACAATAACAACACCGTTCAACTAGGAAAAGACTCATGGCTAAGGTCCGTTATGGACAAATGCATCTTAAAAGACGATGGAACTAATTTCGTCGAGTGGGAACAAACGATCAAGGGTGCGGCGTTATCGGATAACGTTTTGCACTACTTGACCGAGGCACCACCCAATGACTCCGGCCCAAGAGCCACTAATGCGGCCAAAGCCGCCTATGAGGAATACCTTAAGGTAGCAAACGACGTCAAGATGGTCTTGATTTGGTCGTTGTCCTCAAGCCTTAAGCAACAATACATCACCCTTGGAGCATATGAGATATTCTCTAGGGTGACATTGGCTTTTTCTCAATCACCCGAGATTCGCCAATACAATGCTATGACTCGGCTTTTTGAAGCCAAGCTAGAGAAGGGCCAAAAGGTTGGCCCACATGTGCTTAAGATGGTGGAACATGTTGACACTCTAGATCGTCTAGGGGTCAAAATTCCTAAGAAGCTAGCGGTTGGCCGCATCCTTCACTCACTTCCTCCCAAGTTTGCCCAAGCTAGGGCAAACTATAACATGCATGGCATGGATAAGAGCTTTCACGAGCTCCATGCTCTCCTTACCCAAGTCGAACGGGATATGGAAGCAAGTGGGAGTGAGCAAAGGGATGTTCTTTCAATGAGATTGAAAAACTTAAAGCTAGGGGTTCAAAAGGGGAAGGGAAAAGCCAAAGCCCAATTTAAGAAGCATGGAAAGGGAAAGGGCAAAGCTATTATGAATGGCAATGCCAAGGCTAAGGGCAAGAAGCACGCCGAGGCCGAATGCTTTTATTGTAAAGGCAAGGGACATTGGAAACGCAATTGTCCCAAGTATTTGCAGGATAAGAAGGACGGATGTGTGACACCGTCAGGTATAATCCTCTCTTCTCTCTATATGATAGATATTAACTATGCTTGCACTTCCACTTGGGTATTTGATACTGGATGTGGTTCTCACCTTTGTAATCACTTGCAGGGGCTGAAGGACGTGCGAGCACTAGCCAAGGGTGATGTGGACCTACGAATGGGGAATGGAGCAAGAGTTGCCGCCGTCTCCGTAGGAACTTATGTATTAACCTTAGCTAGTGGTCTTGAGTTGTATTTAAATAATTGTTATTTTGTACCCTCCTTGACTAAGAACATTATCTCCATTTCCGTACTTGATGCGGAGGGTTTCTCTTTTGTAATCAAGAACAATAGTTGTTCGTTTTCTTTTAATGATGTGTTTTATGGTAAAGCCATCTCTGTTGGAGGCATTTATGTTCTTGATAATGTTAATGAAGTATATCATGTAGAAAGCAAGAAGCTCAAATTAGGTGAACCTAATCAATCATACCTTTGGCATTGTCGTTTAGGTCATATAAACGAACGACGCATAAAGAGACTCGTTTCAACGAAACTTCTCAAACCATTTGATTACGAATCTTATGGTGAATGCGAATCTTGTCTTTTGGGCAAGATGACTCGTGCTCCTTTTACAGGAAAAGGGACACGAGCAAGTGAAGTATTAGGCCTTGTACATACCGACGTATGTGGCCCAATGACTCACCAAGCTAGAGGTGGTTACAAGTACTTCATTACTTTTACCGACGATTTAAGTAGATATGGATACGTCTACTTAATGAGGCATAAGAGTGAAGCTTTGAAAAGTTCAAAGAGTTTCAACATGAAGTGGAAAACCAATTGAATAAGAAGATAAAAACCCTACGATCCGATCGTGGTGGTGAATATCTAAATTATGAATTTGATTCACACCTAAAAGATTGTGGTATAGTATCACAATGGACTCCTCCTGGAACACCTCAATTAAATGGTGTGTCTGAAAGGAGAAACCGAACTTTATTAGATATGGTTCGGTCGATGATGAGCCTTACAGAACTTCCTGACTCGTTTTGGGGATTTGCCATCTTAACCGCAATATTTTCACTAAATCGTAGCCCGACTAAAGCAGCCAATAAAACTCCATATGAGATATGGAAAGGAAAGGTTCCTTATTTGTCGTTTATGAAAATTTGGGGTTGCGAGGCGTTTGTTCATGAGAAGTCTAATGACAAGCTCGCACCCAGATCCGACAAATGTTATTTTGTAGGATATCCTAAGGAGACTCGTGGATATTACTTCTACAACCGTCATGAGGACAAAGTGTTTGTGTCTCGTGATGCTGTCTTTCTAGAAAGCGATTGCGTTTCTAAAAGGCAGAGTGGGAGAAAATTCGAACTTGACGAAGTTCGAGAGCCACAAACCGAAAATGAAGTGGAGGAAAACGTTCCCTCCTCGTCTGAAACGGTTATTGTCCCTAGAAGGTCATGTAGAATTAGTTTTCAACCTGATCGTTACCTTGGATGTATCGAGGGAGATGGTGATTTATTACTTTTTGAAAGTGATGAACCCACAACCTACAAGTCGGCCGTTTCTAGTCCCAACTCCACGCATTGGCTTGAGGCCATGCAATCCAAAATGGATTCTATGTACGAAAATCAAGTATGGGACTTGGTAGACTTACCTGAGAAGGTGCGACCTCTTCAGTGCAAGTGGATCTACAAGATCAAGAATGGCATAGATGGCCATATTGATGTCTACAAAGCTAGATTGGTGGCAAAAGGCTTCACTCAAGTTCATGGTTTACACTATGACGAAACTTTTGCCCCAGTCGCTATGCTTCGATCCATTAGGATTCTCTTAGCGTTTGCCGCATTTTATAACTATGAAATTTGGCAAATGGATGTCAAAACCGCCTTCTTGAATGGGATTCTAGAAGAGGAAGTGTACATGACACAACCTGAAGGTTTTGAGGATAAATCCAACCCTAAGAAGGTATGCAAACTTAAGAGATCCATTTATGGTCTTAAGCAAGCATCAAGGAGTTGGAATCATCGCTTCGCTCATGTAATTAAACAAAATGGATTCACTCGAAGTGTCGAGGAACCATGTTTATACATGAAGTTTAGTGGGAGCAAAGTTACTTTCCTTATCTTGTATGTGGATGACATACTTCTCATTGGGAATGACATACCAATGCGTACTTCTACCAAGGAGTGGCTTGGGAAACATTTCCAGATGAAGGATTTGGGAGAGGCACAACGCATTTTGGGTATCCGGATCTATAGAGATAGATCCAAGAGGATACTAGCATTAAGTCAAGAAGCTTATATAGATAAGATTCTTGATCGGTTCAAAATTAAAGACTCTAAGAGAGGCTTTCTTCCAATAGGTCATGGTATCACTCTGAGTAAATCCCAGAGTCCTACCGTCACCGAGGAGATTGAACGCATGAAGTTGATCCCTTATGCTTCAGCAGTTGGGTCGATCATGTATGCTATGATGTGCACTCGCCCCGACGTCGCCTATGCTTTGAGCATGACGAGTCGTTATCAAGCCAATCCAGGTGAGAGTCACTGGATAGCCGTAAAGAACATCCTTAAGTACTTACGAAGGACTAAATATTCGTTCTTGGTGTTTGGAGGAGAGACTGAGTTGCGTGTAAAGGGTTACACGGACGCTAGTTTCCAAACTGATAGGGATGATTTAAAATCCCAATCCGGCTATGTCTTTATGTTGAATGGAGGAGCCGTTTGCTGGAAGAGCTTCAAGCAAAGCGTGACAGCGGATTCTACAACAGAAGCTGAGTACTTCGCGGCATCAGAGGCTGCAAAGGAAGCTGTATGGATTCGGCAGTTCTTGGAAGGACTAGGAGTAGTCCCTACTGCCACAGATCCAATCACGATGTATTGTGATAACAGTGGGGCTATCTTTCAAGCAAAGGAGCCCAAGTCTAGTAACAAGTCTAGACATGTACTTAGGAAATACCATGTAATTAGAGATTACGTGGATAGGAAGGAAATAGATGTATGTAAGGTTGGGACAGACGATAACATCGCTGATCCTCTAACCAAGCCTCTTACAAAGGCTAAACATGACAGTCATGTCGTCTCGATGGGATTAAGCCGAGTTCCTGAATTCCTCTAGATTATGTGATATGTAATAATTGAATGTTGTATCAATGTTTACATATATGATAATTGCATTCATTGTTCGAGTTTTATATGAGCTCTTTTATTTAATATTGACTAAATTTTATTACTTTGTTTTATCTGAATTGGTTATAAGAAAGGTTGAACCCAATTCAAGTGAACATGATGAACTTAGTAATTGTCCCTAGTCATTTGCATAAGGTGACGTCTCTCAATGACTAGATTGTAAGTCGATCGATGGTTGGTTCAGCACCATGGAGTCATGGAGATGACTGATCGTTTACATAGACAGACTGTAGAGACACTCTGTCGGACAGTGACCATGATAGAGTCCCTTATCAAAATTGTTGAAGCCTGGTCGTGGCGGGGATTTCTATTATATTCCTATGAGTCGATTCTTTAGACTGGCGACCATTTACCTTAGTCGGTGTATTTTCCGATTGACTTTGGTTTTTGTCCTAGGTCGTGCCGTGAAAGGAGGCCGATGGGCATCTACTGGGTCATGGTGATTTGCATTATACAGTGTAAGTTGGGTCAACAGGAATTGTCCACCCACGGTGGGTATTAACATCTTCGGGCCACTCGAGGAGTAGTGACTGGAAATGCGTGGCCACGCTCGGAAGAGATCTATGGTAGATTTTCCGGTCAGACAGTTACTCTCCAGATCGAGAAAACCACTCAATTTATTTTTCCAATCGCAAGTGCGACCTGAACGACACCTTGCGATGAGTGGGAGGATGTGACGCTAAAGTGACAAGAGAATTGGTAGCACACAACTTGTCGAGACAAGTGGGAGATATTGTGGGAGTAGGAGTCCTCCGCAATAGTGTGGCTATATGCACAACTTGTATCGGACAAGTGGGAGATTGTTGGAGCAAGTGTCCTCCACAATAGTGCATTTATATTATAAATCTCATTTTGGAATATTAGTGGGATGACTAGTATTTTTATACTCCACGTCAGTTGATTAACGTAAATCGATAACGGTCAGCTGACTAGAGTTGACGTGATTGTCTATGACGGCGGTAATCACTGACCCCTTTCGTCACACCTATAAGGATGAGACCCAAAACAGAAAATCTCATCATTGTGTATACGATACATATTAAATTGTACTTTATATAATATATTTTGATATATTTTTTTAGTTACGCGAGTTAATTATTCCAGGAAATATGAGCCTTACGAACTCATTCCTATAAGTTTATTAGTCAATTATACGATATATAACTGAATAAATTTTACGTCTTATTTTAATACTATTTAAATAAGATTTAATTTAATGATTAATAGTTAATTCATTAAATGAGTTGAGGTTATGCATATACTTTGAGGTAGAGGTGATTAGTTAATTATATTTACAAGGAGTTGTAAAATAATCTAACTAGGCATTGTGGGACCCATTTTATATTAAAAAAAAAAAAGGAAGCTCTCCTGCTCCCCCTCTCCCTTACACGTTAAAGTGTCTCATTAATTTCTTCCTTTGGGGGGGGGGGGGGGGGGGGGGAGTCATAAAATTGTTATATGATCAAATTAATCATTAATTATACAAGATAATTAATCATGTGATTATAAGTATTTGTGGGACAAATATCAAAAATCAAAATGGACCACATGACACTAGTAAGAGCCGAAATCATGTAGTGTATAACATGATGGTTGTTGTTTCTTGTATCATACTACAACATGTTATCATGTCATGTTTATGACACATGATCATAACCTTTTCTCACCTCTACACTCAACCAATTTGCATGGGATTATTTTAAGCAAAATAAGGGGCCACCAAGGCTTGGGATAGCCGGACCATATGTCCTTTAAATGGACAATTTTGTTGTTCATTTTTGGTTGCTTGTTCATTCTTGTTTTGCATACTTATCTCACTACAAATCCTCATCTCTCTAAAACCTCTCAAACACTAATATTTTCTATTACTAGAGTAGTAATAAAATCTCATATTAGTTCATCTTTTCACTTGTGTTTTCTAGTCAAAAAACCAAGTGATTAGTTTGGGTTCTCTCTTGGGTGCATCTCAAAGGAGGTCTTCTAATTTGAAGATTACAAGGAGGATCATCTTTTTCATTCTAGCACAAGAACAACAAGAAAGGTGTTTCTTGTTGTGCCCATAAAACCGAAATTTCCCAATGTAAGGAAATTTCTTCTTACTTTTTATTATGCATTTTTAATTTGCATGCATGTTACATAGATCATTATTAAACACTAAATTAATAAGTAATTTAGTAACTAATTAGAGGAGTCTAATTAGGGTCTATGAACTTTCAGCACCATCATTGATCCTTCACCTACGCCAGGCACTCGTTTCGC
>JAIUZE010023309.1:0-22381 GCA_022085475.1 Heliosperma pusillum
AAGAATGTGTGGGCTAACCGCTTGGCCCTTCTGGAGTTTCGCCGCAAAGAAGCGACATGTATGCTCATAGCTAACGATCCTCGGAGCTTTCGAGAACTCGTTAGAGAGCGTGGTGAAAATCTTATTCGCACCATGGGCAATGAATCGCCTTTGCAAATTTAATTCCATTGAAAAGATGAGTACGTTCTTTATCGCACCCGCCTCAATCATGAAATCACTATAAGCAAGTGATTCATTAGCTCTTGCATTGGGGCCTGGGTTGGGCGGTAGTGGCTCAGTCAAGTACTTGAGCTTACCGTCAGCAATGGCAGCATTCCGTAATGCCGCCTCCCAATCTGCGAAGTTGGACCCGTTATTCTTCAGTCGTGTAGACTGATTCATATTGTCCATGAAGATCTTAAGCCAGGTCTCACGTCCGAGCGTGGCACTTGGCATTGGGTCATCAGTATGGCCAGCCATTTTGTTATTTAGCAGTTATATCTGTATATAACGAATTCAAAAACTGTGAAAAAAAAAATAATTATGATAAGTATTCATCGTTTTAATTTTGAGTCTAATGAAAAACTGTTTAATGCGATGACTCGTGCATTTATACAATTGACCTCCCTCAAGAATTTATATAAATGATCCCAAGACTCAATTTCTGTAAATTGATAAGCCAACCTCTTGGCTAATTCTACTTTTAGAATTCCTGGTCGATAAATTTCTTTAAATTCTATCTTTAGTCCATCATAATCACGAGATATTACTCGTACTATAATGTTGAGATAAAAATAGGTCAACACTCACTACTTACCCAACGTAGAAGGGGTCCTATTATGACTTCCGACGAAGAAGGGGTTCATAGTAGTTTTCCCTATAAAGACTAGTCTCAATTTTAGTTATAGGGGAAGGTCCCATCATCTTAACTTTAATTCATTTTAAGTGAACGAATGTCTAGCAACTCGAGAATGATTTAAACTAAGGTGATGGCCCTAAAAGCGTGTAACATCTGTATGTCCATGATTAAATATTCAAACTATATGAATCATTTTTCATGCATTTTAGGTGGTTTGGTTTAGGCGGAATATGATGCAATTATCTATCATGTGAAAGAGAATGAAAGCGAGAAAATACGTAAACTATTACAACGGTCCTAGTGTGGCCTATCTACCAAAATGAACAGTAAATACAAGTTTGGAATCCATCCTTGTGGACCCGAGAAGCTTGACTTGATGTTCCATCTTGGTCCATGTAGCGGGAGTGAGCATCCGATCTCCGTCTCTAGTCTTCTTAAAATTACATTTCAAAAATTACAAAAGTAAACCTATTTACATTCTAATTCCCAAAACATAATTAAAAGAAAAAGATACGAGATCTCAAAAATACATCCAAACCATCTTTCCATCATTACGAAAACATGATTAACTAAGGCCACACTAGGTATTACATTTTAAACCAATTGCAAAAATACGTAAATAAAATCATTCATTCATTCAAACAACATAAATAAAATGCATCAACTAAATAAATTATTCATTCAAGACATAATTCCGTAATTATGTAGAGTAATTTATCCAAACCACCTTTTAAACTGATTAAATTATGTGATTATTCCATAATAAGTCACAAAATTCGTATCAAACAAATCCAACTTTAACATTATTTTAAACAGCTTTAAAACAATTAGGTATCATGTAATTGTGAACCGATTCACAACAAACGAAAAAAAATTATATTATTTTTTTTGGTACGGGTACTGTTCACAGCCAGGAGAAAACAAATTTTTTTTTTTTTTCGAAAACAGCAGCAGCAGCCGCACAAAACAGCAGCAAAAAAAAAAATTTCGTTCGTTTATTTTTTTCTTCCGGTTGAAATAACACAAAAAAAAACCTTGATGAATAGAAATCGTTTATGGTTGCTATTAGACAAGATTAGCATATTAATTAATGAAACAAGATCAATGTATATGCTAAAAACTATATAGCAAATAAACAAATTTTTAATCTCATCAACAAAACAAATCCATTTACGTTTTAATTTAATCTTTATTAAATCAAACATCTACAAATTTTTCATATGATTATTCTAACCGATTAAAATACCAATATGAAAAATCAAATGGAACCAGAACAACCAAAAACGAAGGCAAAAAAAAAATGAAACCACACGGCACACACACAAAAAACAAAAAAACAGTCCGTGTAAATTTTTTTTTTTCGACGCAAAACAAGATGCAAAATCCATAATATGAAATTCATAAAATATAATTTTGTAGCCTTATGCTCTGATACCACTTGTGGGAAAATATCCGTATATTTCTCCTCTAAATTTCAGGATTATAACAAAATTATAAGATACGAAATAACGAGTCATATATGAAAATAACGATATGAATAAGAGATAAAAATCAACCTTTGCTCCTTGCAAATTGGCCTAAGAACAATATCAAAGGTATGATATCTCCTACTAGTTGCACCCAAGATGCTCCTTGATATGCCTTAATCGTGCTAGAACGATTATACAAAATTACCGCTAATTTTATGTGAGGTTTGATGATAGATCTAGAGAGAAAAATTGAGAGAAAAATCACCCTAGTGTATTGTGTTGTGCCGTCACTTTCAATCCAAAACCCTAGGTATTTTTTTTTTCTTTTTATTCTCCCTTAATCATACTAGCTAGGTTTTCCTAAAATAAGAAATTGCAATTTGGATCCTCTCCAAACCGATTTGGACCGAGTAGATATATCCATTTATTGCTTCATATTTTTCGGTCACCCCTAGTAAATAACTTACATTGTATTATTATAATTATCGTCACTAATATCGTCATCTTATTAATAAGTCCACTCAACCTTTTGCAGTCGATTTATTAATACATGTCTGACAATATTTACAATAATGATTACGAGTAATACATTTGCTTAATTAAATATAACGGTTTATATTTAATCACGAATTAACTGATTAGTTCGTTTAAGCTAACATTATTTACATTAATTAAATATAACAGTTTATATTCAATTTACGAATTAACAGTTTAATCCGTCTATCATCATCAATTTTGACTAACCTTTTATTCAACTACATCGACTAACCTTTTAGTCGTATAAGGCATCAATATGACTATATTATTCATATAATCACATCTCTCAGACACATCCTATAGGTGTGACTTATAGGGACCAGTTGATCACCGCCATAAGAAAATGACAATAACGTCAAACTTCTAGCAAGCCTACCGTTATTGATTAACGTTAATCAACTGATTATTATACAAAGTATACCCTGTGAACCTACATAGATTTATTTATGTTATTGCACTAACTGTGGAAGACACTGGCTCCAACATGGACATCTTTTGGATCATGGTGATCTGCATCATACAGAGTAGATGAATCAACATGAATTGTCCACCCACGTTGGGTACAAACATCTTTAGGCCACTCGAGGAGAAGTTACTGTAAATGCGTGGCCACGCTCGGAAAGAGATCTATAGTAGATTTTCCGGTCAGACAGTTACTCTCCCTATCGAGAAAACCACTCTAGATATAATCAATCGAAAGTGCGACCTGAAAGACACCTTCATTGAGTGAGAGATGTGATAAAGAGACAAGAGAATTGGTGACGCACACTTGTGTCAGACAAGTGGGAGATTTTTGGAGTAGGTGTCCTCCACAATTAAGGAATATAATTGGGATATTTATTGACTATATATATGATTAGTCAGTTAATTAACGTAAATCAATAACGGTTGGCCGACTAGAGTTGACGTTATTGTCGGATGACGACGGTGATCAACTGATCCCTTTCGGTCACACCTATAGGATGAAATCCAAATAGTTACTAATTATTTGTATATGATACAGGTAATTAGTCCATTACATATATTCGATATGTACGAGAGTTAATTGTTAGAAATTGAGTTAAGAACTCAAATTCGATTAAGTTTATTTTTCAATTATTCGATAATTGACTAATAAATTTATATCTTATTTTAATATGATTAAATAAGATTTAACTTAGTAATTAATCGTTAAATTACTAAATTAGTTGAGGTTTTGAGATAGAGGTAATTAGTTAATTATATTTACAAGGAGTTGTAAAATAAATTAACTTAGCATTGTGGGACCCATTATATATTGATATAATGGTAAAATATTACTTAAAATGTTAAGTACATAATATTTATTTATTTGAGTCATATAATTGTTATATGATCAAATTAACACTTAATTATATAAGATAATTAAACATATGATTAATAAGTATTTGTGGGACAAATATCAAAATTCAAAATGGACCATATAATGGCTCACATTGCCGGTCATGGTAGTGTTGGTAAGGTGATGATGGTTGCTTTTGTTCATGCTCACAAGTCACATGTGATTATGACATGAATAGTAACCTAAAATCATTTCATTCAACACTACACCCTACCACTTTGCATGTGATTAAAATAAGCAAAATAAGACCCTTGTGAGGCTCTTGAGGACCGGCCATATTGCCTATAAAAGGGCAATATGGTTGTTCATTTTGTTTGTTCATTCTTGCTTGTTTTTCATACATCTCTCAAAAACCCTTCTTCTCACTAAAACTCTCATAATACTAATATTTACTAAGTATTACTAATAGTGTAGTAATATATTCTAATATTAGTAGCATAATATCTATCTTATTATCTAGTTAATAATAAGGGTAGATTATTTGGTATCATCTTGGTGCAACTTGAAGGAGGTCTTCTAATTTGGAGATTGTTCTTGTTCATCCATATTAATAGCTCAAGAACAACAAGAAGGAGTTCTTCTTGTGCCCATTTAATTTCCATATCAATGTGAGGAAATTTCTTTTTTTATATAAATGTCTTTATATTTGAATGCATGTTACATAGATCATTAAATACTAAATTAACAAGTAATTAAGTAACTAAATAGAGGAGTCTAATTAAGGTCTATGCACTTTCAGGACCTCCCGAAATTTATAGAGAGAGAATGATTTAGGGAGAGAGAAGTAGTGAGTTTTGTTATCTATTTTGAGTAGTAGAGATGAGGTATTTATAGTAGTGAAATGACAATAAAACACACAAAATTAGTGTAAAAAATGTTCTGTCTAGAAGACCACACAATCAACTTAGGAAACAACTTGAGTCAAGCATGAAAAATGCTTAATTAACTTAGAAATATGATTCATTTTTAATATGGGACAAAAAATTAGTATTAGCTTCTTTTGAAGCACACAAAATCCAACAATCCCCCACATGATTCAAAAGAAGAATAAGGAAAGAAAAGAGTTTGTAAGGCGATGGAGGTTTAGCTTAAGATGTTAATGTCTTTCGGACTTAAATTGACACCCGGTGAGTACCACAAATTTCAAACCGTCATCTTAGGTGTAATCTTTCACCTTGAACCATAGATGAAGTTGGTAAGAAGTCATTGCACACCTACTTCACCTCAAATCAAGGCTAGTGTTCGCGATTATGTTCAACATGAACACAAACATCAATTATATTTTACTTGGACTATCCAAGTGTCCCCACATTTCCTGGTACTTCATGAGCGCTCTAGAGGTCCAAGCCAGAAGGCACCTCATAGGGAGTGGGCAAAACCCCTCACACTCACATAGGCAAGTTCATCAGGTTTGATTGCCACAAACCACCCACGAATGGAATATGAACTTGTTAAGAGTCATTGCTCAACCTCACACTTGACAGTTAACACGAAAAATTGCTACGCAAACGTTTATGTAAGAGGAATGGTCCATAGCATTACAACTCGAGATCCATGTGACTTCGTTTGACCACATTGAACTTAGTTGTACCAAGTTGGGTATCCATCATACTTCACTCCTTAACTAGCTTTAAGCCCATTTCTAGCGCTGCCGCCAGCACCAACTACTACCATGGCCAGGGGTATCCAGTGGTAGGAGGATCTCAATATCCTCTCACATTTTCAACTAACTCTATGTGCACAACATTGTCACGTGGTACCACATTATTTCACAACGCTTTATACTTGTCAATTTCTACCTCAACGTAGCCTTAAACATCTTCCCTTCCAGAGTCTGGGATCCACTTCCCCATAAAATTCAACCGAAAGGCCTCATCGCCATCAGTTAGCTGTCCTGACAAGTTTTAACATTTCAAAATTAGATTTCAGTGTACAAACATGTACAATTATTCTAATATACAATAATAATGATATTAATGCATTATCATCACCATTCAAGTATTTTCAGCACAGTTTAGACACATCAAGAGCATAACATATACCTCAACACAATATACTTCGCTAATAATGCATATGCCAGTGTGCCCAAAACAATATACTATATCCCAAAATCACTAGAAAAATATTTCACACATGATGATGATGCATGACAATTAACATTGTTTTCTACAATTGAACAAGCGCTAGCAAACTTCTTAGCTATTCAACTTCTTGTTCATTCAATTCTATCACCTACAATCATGCTCCATTAAATATTCAATAATACAATTTTGAGACGTAACATTATGGAAATGTCGTTTTCCAAAATGAAATAAACTTCGTAATCACTATATGCTCATATCTAACCACAACGAATCATTCTCAAAAACACATTTGTTTTTGTAATAACTGAAACTTAATATTACTGTGCTCATCGGGTATACAAAACAACATTAGTTATATTCTGTATGTATAACATATCAACAAATCATTCATATGACGTATGAGTAACACCAAAATTCACCAATTGTTATCATAAATCATGTATACATTTTCTCGATTGTTGATATATTTATGAAGTAACATCACCAGTTTCCACAAGAACAAACACAAAAATGGGACAAAGAAAATTTCACTTCTACGACTTTTAGCTCTTCTTGGCTCAATATGGGCTTTCAAACAAGGTAAAATAATTATTAAACATATGTACCATCAAACAACCATTCATGAAAAGATAAAGAAAAAATTGTTAATTGAAAACAAGTTCATACAATCGCAAGATCATAATATTCACATATAAATCTATTGTGTCTTAGACAAATATAAGGAGAGACTTACCACAATCCAACTTTCCTCAAAAGTCATAACCATACATACTCATTATAATTATTTCTTCAATGAAATAATCTCAAATAAAATTGCACAACATCCTATTAAACATTCCAACACATATTTAGGAATTTCTAATGAAGATTTCATATTTACAAGTAGTGTGAAAACATCTAAAAATATATACTTGATCAAATTAAGTAGGATATCCACCTACTTTCCCCACATGTTGTCACATCATCTGCAAGTGTCAACACACTACACCACACCATTTATACATTATCACAAATATATTCATTTCATCAATCATGTCACTATGCAGAGATGTACATGAGACACACACACACACATGATATATAACACATCCTCAAATTATGAATTCGACATTGAGGTATTTCAATCTCAAAAATGTATATTCAAGCTCACACATTGACAATTAGCCTAGCGTTAAATGTCACAAAAATAAGACACGTTAATTTCGCTTCTACACGTTTCACTTTCTTTCAGTACATTATATCTCATCATGCATGGGCGAACCCAAGTGGGGTCCTAAGGGGTCACGTGCCCCCTCGTCAATTGTTTTTAATGTTGAGTAGGTACTTGGCCTGTTTCATAATAGATAAGTATCAAACAGTGTAATTATTTGTCTTCAAAATACTGTTGGTCTAGTGATAAGTCTCTAGAACTTTTTTATTGAGTTCTCAGGTTCGATCCACATGAGGTATATTTTTGTTCTTTTTATTCTTTTGTTTTATATAACTAAAAGGAGAAATTGGTAAACTTATTTAAATTATATTTATTAATTTTTGCTGTGTTTTTTTTTATATATATAAGGCAATTAAATCATCAAGTATTTATGTGAAATAATGAACTTTTTTATTAGGCTTAGTTGCTTCCATAACCTAAATTTCATTATGAAATATATGAAAAATTATCAATTGGAGAATTTTAAAATACATGAAATACTCTATCAATAATTTCAATATTCTATTTCTTACATAATATTTGTTTTTCAGATTTTACGATATATTAGTAAAATACGAAATAACTAATTTTGATATCCTAAATTCGTCATGATAATGGCTAAAAAATGTGGTTTTTTTGAAAGCCATTAATACAACCACACCTCGGAAAAAAAATTGTGCCCCCCACCTCGAAAATCCTAGGCCCGCCACTATCATGTGTATTTTACACCACATACTTATTTTAGAGTACAAATATCATAGATTATGTGTTAACAAATTTCATAACTATTTATTAGTACTTAAATGAAACGACATACATATTAGCATCATGGAATTTGCCAATAGATAATCATACACATTGAGTCAAAAAAATTCGATACTATAAGCATAATAAAAAGGCTATTAAAAACATCAAAATCTAATGGATCAACAAAACTCACAGCATTCTCTAGCCTACGATCCAATTAATTAGGAGCGGAACACATGTATTTTGGTTCTTTTTAATGATCTCTCTCACATGAATGTATTACATACCACTATAAGTGGACACAGTAAGAACACAAAGACAGATTGACCACCAATCAATCTTATACATTTATATGCATATATAAATATTCATTAATCGTAACTAGGGATGGCAGTGGGTCGAAGACCCGACCCATACCCTTCGGGTCGGACCCTAATGAGTCGGGTTTGTGCAGCAGGAGCTCACCCAAGGGGTCTTGATGATCCAACCACAAACAAGACAAGCTTGACCCCTCAGATTGAAACTAGAGTTACAAGGTCCAAACAACAAGCTATGACAAGCCAAGACCAAGCCATGCCAAGCTACAACAGTGAGGGAGACAGTCCAAGGTTCAACAACCCATGCCAAGCTCCAACACAACCCACATTACCCACACAAAACAGAAACAGAGCCATTCAGGCCCAGACAGACCATTTAACAAACCCTGCATCTAGGAGGTACACCAGGGCATCCCAACCACCCCCACTATGGCCTACCATCAAGACAACCCTCTAAGCTACAAGTTTGCCCAGGACAAACCATTTTGAAGTCTAGCAAAAACCCATGAAACAGACACCCCAAAGCTAAAGTCCAGTAAGCAGCATAGCAGAGGTAGTACATGTTCAGATGATGTTTTCTTTTGCTTAAGTCAACTTGTCTTCATCTAAGACAGGTTTATCTACGTCCTCATAAGAGTGGAGAGTTCCAAGGAGCAACAAAACACCCAGAGCAAAGCACAAGACAACAAGAACAACATATTTCCATTTCAGGAAAACTCCAAAAACTGCTTTATTTGCTTTTGTTCAGTCTGTTTTCTTTTGTGTTTTGTGTCTGTTTTGTATAGTTGTTGAGCTCGTCCTATTGTGAGGCTCTTAATTAATGTCAGTAGAAGTAGTTTAGATCCTAAGCTAGCCCTTGGATGAACCATACATCCAATGGCTCACAAGATATCAGTCTCTCTATATAAGGAGATCCTTGTATGTTGTTTCAGTTAGACTTTATGAATGAATGAACTTTGAGAAATCCCTCAAAACTATCAAACTTGTGCTAAGGGCTGTAGTTTGAAGCAAGCCTGATACATCTTCAAGGTGTTTGATCAGTGCCTTGTATTGTGAGTCAAGTTATATCTGTGCTTTGCTGTGGTTAACTTGTTTGCTGTTGAGGTTAGTCTAGGTGTTTGTGCTTTGCTGTAACACCTGAAACTGTCTCTAAAACCAGTCTTGAGTCCTTTCTCTTATGCCTTGCTGTAGAGGATTGTCTTTAAGTCATATCCCTTGAGTCTTTTCAGTTAAACAACCCACCCTCCCTAAAACAACATCCAATTGTTACTTGATATTGTTCTCAGTTTGAGTCAAGCTAATCAAGTCCACTTAAAACTTGTGAACCTTAATAGTTTACACTCCAAATTGGTTATCAGAGCTTTGGTTGAGAGTCTTAGTGAGTTCATTTTCCCTAACTACATTTAAAAACACAAAAATAGCCCAATGAGTGAAGAGAGACTAGCAGGAAAAGAAGCAAGGATGGAGGATCTGGCTGGGATTGTAACCACCCTAACCAGAACCTTGGACCAGGTTATAGGCAACCATTTGCTTGCTGGAGGAAGAGGTAGAGGACGTGGAAGAGGCCAAGGAGGAGGCAGAGGAAGGCCACCTGATGATGAAGAGTATCCAGACTCAGATGACTCAACAAGAAGCAGAGCTTCCATCCACAGGAACACAGACAAGCATCTTAAGGTAGATATCCCTGAGTTTTCTGGTAGTCTTAATCCTGATGACTTGTTAGAATGGCTAAGAGAAGTAGAAAGGATCTTTGAGTACAAAGGATACAATGATTCTAAGTCTTTTAAAGTAGCCATCCTTAAACTGAAAGGGTATGCTTCCCTTTGGTATGAAACTATGAAAGGGTTAAGGGCTAGGGAAGGTAAAGAACCCATCAAGTCTTGGACTAAACTGAAAAAGAAACTGTTAGACAAATTTGTTGCTAAGGATTACACCCAGGATCTGTTTATCAAGTTGTCTAAGTTGAAACAAGGAGACAAACCTGTTGAATCTTATCTGAGAGAGTTTGAACAACTCACCTTACAGTGTGATATAAATGAGAAACCTGAGCAAAGGATTGCTAGGTACTTAGAGGGTCTAGATAAGAACATTGCTAACAAGGTTAGGATGCAACCTCTGTGGTCATTTGATGATGTTGTCAACCTATCTCTGAGAATTGAGAAGATAGGGAAGACTAAGCCTGCTACACCAAAACCTGTTAGGCCTTTTCAAACCAGACCTTATAGTGGGTTTAGATCAATGGATACCCCTAAGACAGCACCCCCACCTACCTTAGACAAGGGTAAGGGCATCATGGGTCAAAAGCCAAGCACTTCATTGACTGAGAACAGAATTAGGTGCTTCCAATGTCAAGGCTATGGACATTTCAGGAAGGATTGCCCTTCTAAGAAGACCTTAACTATAATGGAAGTTGAGGCTTGGGAGAAAGAGGGTCTAGTTGAGTATGAGAGGGATGAGCCTGAGGTTGAAGAAGTGGTGAGTGAGGAAGAAGAGTCTAGTCAGGAGGCAATAGTGGCACTCCCTGACACAGGCCACAGCTTAGTCCTATGGAGAGTAATGCATTCACAACAGATACCTTTGGAGGAGGATCAAAGGTCCCTCATTTTCAGGAGCAGATGTACCATACAAGGGAGGGTTTGTAACCTTATTATAGATGGAGGTAGTTGTACCAATGTGGCTTCTGTTACTATGGTTGATAAGCTGAAGTTGAGCACTCAAGATCACCCTCACCCCTATAAGTTGAGATGGCTGAGTAAGGGAGCAGAGGTTAAGGTGGATAAGCAATGCATGGTCCCTTTCTCCATTGGAAGTGTGTACAAGGATGAAGTATTGTGTGATGTGGTTCCAATGGATGCCTGTCACTTGCTATTAGGAAGACCATGGGAGTTTGATAAAAGCTCCATACACCAAGGAAGAAGCAATACCTATTCTTTCAAGCATGGGAGCAGGAAGGTGACATTAGCCCCCTTGCCACCACACCAGAAGAGCTATGGAAGTCCAAGTATGGCTGAGGACTTTAGTGGAGTTGTATTTTTATCTGAGTCAGCAATGGTCAAAGAGTGTAGTGAGGAGCAACCTATAGTAATGCTGCTATCAAAAGAAGTTCAGAGAGAGGAGTCTAAGGTGATCCCTGCAGATGTTAAGCCCCTCATTGATCAGTTCAGGGAAGTATTTCCAGAGGAACTTCCTGATGGTTTACCCCCTTTGAGAGGGATTGAACACCAAATAGACCTTGTGCCAGGGTCTGCACTACCTAATAGACCAGCATACAGGTGTGATCCCAAGGCTACACAAGAGCTGCAGAAACAAGTTGGAGAGTTGATGAGTAAAGGGTTTGTTAGGGAATCTTTAAGTCCATGTGCTGTGCCTGAATTGTTGGTTCCTAAGAAGGATGGGACCTGGAGGATGTGCATAGATAGCAGGGCTATCAACAACATCACAGTCAAGTATAGGTTCCCTATACCTAGGCTTGATGACATGTTGGATGAGCTGAGTGGCTCAAGGTTCTTTTCTAAGATTGATTGAGGCAAGGTTACCATCAATTGAGGATCAGAGAAGGAGATGAGTGGAAGACAGCCTTCAAAACAAAGCATGGCCTTTATGAGTGGCTTGTCATGCCCTTTGGCCTGTCAAATGCCCCAAGTACCTTCATGAGATTGATGACAGAAGTGCTTAGGCCTTGCCTAGGGAGATTTGTGGTGGTATACTTTGATGATATCCTCATCTACAGCAAGAGCAAGGATGATCATTTGAGGCATCTTGAGGCTGTGTTTGAAATACTTAAGGAGAGCAAGCTCTTTGGGAAGCTTGAGAAATGCACCTTCATGACTGAGGAAGTCAAGTTTCTAGGATATGTGGTATCTGGTAGAGGCATTTCAGTTGATCAAGACAAGATCATGGCAGTCCAGTCTTGGCCTATCCCTAGGAGTATTACAGAAGTAAGGGGATTCCATGGCTTAGCATCCTTCTACAGAAGATTCATTAAGGATTTTAGCACCATTGCAGCACCTCTCACTGAGTGCATGAAGAAGGGAGAGTTCACTTGGACTGAGAATGCCTTACAGGCTTTCAAACACATGAAGAAGCTCTTGTGCAGTGCACCTATCCTCAGATTGCCAAACTTTGATTGCCTATTTGAGGTTGAATGTGATGCAAGTGGAGTGGGAATTGAAGCTGTCCTCATCCAAGAGAAGAAACCTGTAGCCTACTTTAGTGAAAAGCTAAGTGGTGCCAAGCTAAACTATTCTACATATGATAAAGAGTTCTATGCTCTTGTCAGAGCTCTGAGGCATTGGAGTCATTACCTGAAGCCCAAACCTTTTGTCTTACACTCTGATCATGAGGCATTGAAGTACATAGGAGGCCAACATAAGCTCAGTCATAGACATGCTAAGTGGGTGGAGTTCCTTCAGTCATTCACCTTTTCTAGCAAATACAAAGAGGGCAAACAAAATGTGGTGGCTGATGCATTGTCTAGGAGGTACACTCTGCTATCAACTATGGAGCAAAGGGTTCTTGGCTTTGAGTTCATGAAGGACATGTATCAAGAAGATCCAGACTTTGCAGAAGATTGGTTAGCACAGAAAGAGGGAACAAGAACCATTGATTCACCCTACACTTTGCAAAATGGATTCTTGTTTAAAGGAAACAAGCTGTGTGTTCCCAGAGGATCTTATAGGAGTCTATTGATCAAGGAGGTACATGGAAGTGGCCTTGGAGGACACTTTGGGGTTCAGAAAACTACAGGATCAATTCTACTGGCCTAAGATGATGGGAGAAGTCCAAATAGTGCTCAGGAGGTGTAGAGTTTGTCAAAAGGCCAAGAGTTCTTTTCAAGCAGGGCCTTACACTCCCCTACCAGTCCCCTGTAGGCCTTGGGAAGATGTGAGCATGGATTTTATAGTAGCATTGCCTAGGACAGTAAGAGGGAAAGATTCTATCATGGTGGTTGTGGATAGGTTCAGTAAGATGGCACATTTTATTGCTTGCAAGAAGACTGAGGATGCTGTGAGTGTAGCAGAGCTATACCTTGATGAGGTGGTGAGGTTACATGGAGTTCCAAGGACCATTGTGTCTGACAGAGACACAAAGTTTATGAGCCATTTCTGGAGAACATTGTGGAAGCTGCTTAACACCAGGTTGTTGTTTAGTACCTCCCATCACCCTCAAACTGATGGCAAAACTGAGGTGACTAACAAGACCTTGGGAAGAATCTTGAGGTGTATAGTCAGCAAATCTCTCAAGGATTGGGACTTGAAGTTGGCTCAAGCAGAGTTCTCTTTCAATAGAGCTCCATCAGCAGCCACAGGCCACTCCCCCTTTGAAGTGGTCTATGGTACTAACCCCTTAATGCCTTTGAGTTTGTCTAATGTGTGCAGGTCAGAGGTCCAATATGATGCCAAGAAGAGGGTGGAACAAATGCTAAAACTCCATGAATCAGTCAGAAAACAAATTGAGAAAGCTAATGATCTATACAAGAAGAATGTCAAGGTTCCTAAGACCAAGAAAGACTTTGCACCAGGAGATCTAGTATGGATCAACCTAAGGAAAGAAAGGTTCCCTTCCAAGAGAAAGAACAAGTTAGAGCCCAGAGCAGATGGTCCTTTTCAAGTCATAGAGAAGATAGGTCCTAATGCCTACAAAATTGATCTACCAGGAGAGTATGCAGTCCATGGAACATTCAATGTGGGAGATCTTAGTCCCTTCTATGAAGACTCTGAGGGGGAGGAAGACACAGGCTTGAGGTCAAGCCCTTTTCAACCTGGGGAGGCTGCAGCAGGAGCTCACCCAAGGGGTCTTGATAATCCAACCACAAACAAGACAAGCTTGACCCCTCAGATTGAAACTAGAGTTACAAGGTCCAAACAACAAGCTATGACAAGCCAAGACCAAGCCATGCCAAGCTACAACAGTGAGGGAGACAGTCCAAGGTTCAACAACCCATGCCAAGCTCCAACACAACCCACATTACCCACACAAAACAGAAACAGAGCCATTTAACAAACCCTGCATCTAGGAGGTACACCAGGGCATCCCAACCACCCCCAATATGGCCTACCATCAAGACAACCCTCTAAGCTACAAGTTTGCCCAGGACAAACCATTTTGAAGTCTAGCAAAAACCCATGAAACAGACACCCCAAAGCTAGAGTCCAGTAAGCAGCATAGCAGAGGTAGTACATGTTCAGATGATGTTTTCTTTTGCTTAAGTCAACTTGTCTTCATCTAAGGCAGGTTTATCTACGTCCTCATAAGAGTGGAGAGTTCCAAGGAGCAACAAAACACCCAGAGCAAAGCACAAGACAACAAGAACAACAGATTTCCATTTCAGGAAAACTCCAAAAACTGCTTTATTTGCTTTTGTTCAGTCTGTTTTCTTTTGTGTTTTGTGTCTGTTTTGTATAGTTGTTGAGCTCGTCCTATTGTGAGGCTCTTAATTAATGTCAGTAGAAGTAGTTTAGATCCTAAGCTAGCCCTTGGATGAACCATACATCCAATGGCTCACAAGATATCAGTCTCTCTATATAAGGAGATCCTTGTATGTTGTTTCAGTTAGACTTTATGAATGAATGAACTTTGAGAAATCCCTCAAAACTATCAAACTTGTGCTAAGGGCTGTAGTTTGAAGCAAGCCTGATACATCTTCAAGGTGTTTGATCAGTGCCTTGTATTGTGAGTCAAGTTATATCTGTGCTTTGCTGTGGTTAACTTGCTTGCTGCTGAGGTTAGTCTAGGTGTTTGTGCTTTGCTGTAACACCTGAAACTGTCTCTAAAACCAGTCTTGAGTCCTTTCTCTTGTGCCTTGCTGTAGTGGATTGTCTCTAAGTCATATCCCTTGAGTCTTTTCAGTTAAACAACCCACCCTCCCTAAAACAACATCCAATTGTTACTTGATATTGTTCTCAGTTTGAGTCAAGCTAATCAAGTCCACTTAAAACTTGTGAACCTTAATAGTTTACACTCCAGTTTGGCTCTGCTTTTTTTAGACCCGCTCGGGTATGGGTCGGGTATGGGTCTAAGGTAAGTATTTCGGGTCCGAGTCTGGGTCTGATTAATAGGACCTAAACCCGACCCGTAGACCCGTACAATTTATATAAAAAAAAATCTTAAATCAACAATACACGAACTGACGACCTACCTTTACTTCCGTCCATTCCCAATAATTTACCAGTAGATTGTTCAAAATTCTAAACTCTAACCCAAAACTCACCTCTAACCTCGAACCCTAAACTGACAATAACGGCGGCCAATGGTGACGGCGACCGACGAGGACGACGACGAGCAAGAAGTTCCTAGTTTCCCCTTGGGCTGTCTTATTCCGCAACTGACACTTCCTCTTCGACGGTTCTAATCTCCTCCCTGTTCTTTTTTTTCTATTATAATAAGGTAAATCCTAGATTATGTCTGTGTTTGATATTTTTTTAATTTCCTCCGGCTTCACTTGGGCATCTAGTCATGTGTGTTTGGACATTGAAGCAATTATAGCAGTGCAACTTGTTTTTGTGTTTGATTTTTGAAACTTGAAGCTCCTCTGCCACTATACTCTAATGGTGTGTACATGTTACACCTTGCTAATTATAAAAATGCATTTACTTCCCTAGACCCGCGGGTAGACCCGACCCGGACCCGGACCCGGACCCGGACCCGTTGGGTATGGGTATGGGTCTAATAATTTTAGACCCTATAGGGTTTGGGTCGGGTCCGGGTCCATGGTAGAGGGCACGGGTCCGGGTCCGGGTCCGGGTCTTGCTGGACCCGACCCATACCCGACCCGTTGTCATCCCTTATAGTAACAGACAAAATTTTCATTACCAAATTTATAAAATAAAAAAAGATTCAAGGTCATATATACAAAGTAGAACACCTTAATCTTAAAGCGCCATACGTTTTCAATCTTCCGGATGAATGAGATATTATTTACTACAAATGAAATATTTTCCCCACAATTGCGTACTCAACTCAATAAATATCAACTTCGTCTTATATTGAATAAGAAAAGAAGGAAATAATTCAAAAGGACTCTTATACATTTTTTAAATAACACACATAAGTTACAACAAAGTCAATAATTTCATCTTTATTCTTTATCCTAGGTATTCAGTATTCAACATGACAAATTACTTCAAGGAAATTATTGTGCCGCAACATATATATCAAACAAGAGAACATTGACAAAATTCAAACAATTTTCTATACCACCAGCTAGGTTATAAATAAAGTACTAGACAATAATTATATAGCCCAAAAAAATTGAACTACAAACTATCACAAGCCGAAAATAAAACACTTTCATATTTGTCTGTTTTCTAACTACAGACAAAACTCAAAATTCCAAGGATATAAAATAGTCAAGTTGATAAACACCATAAAGATGACATCAAGGGCCGGTCTAATGCTAAGATCAAGACTATCACTAATGTTTCGGGTAATTTGATATGTTCATTTCGTAAATGGCTTTATAATTATTCTAGTTTTATAGCAATTCCTCTTTTGTGTATAATACTCCGCATAATATACCCATCAGTTGCTTCAATTGACCCGAAGGTAAAACATCAAATACGTTCACAAATCTTTACTAAATTTAAACATAACACAAGAATAATCTACTATATTATTTTTCAAAGACAAATTCAGTGTTTATGAAATAAGTTGACCATATGATATTGGAATTAAGTAAACAAAGAATCAAAAGATAGCTTCTCAAAGTACTATGAATTATATTCTCTAAGGTAATTGCTTAAATTATAAAACATTCCACAATGAAACATTGTTAATGGTGACTTGATTAGCTAGGTAACACAAACAAGAACTCTAGAAATATGAAGTAAATATACAAACACGCACTTTATGCACTATCTTCAATTTCATACACAAAGGAAATTTTTTTCAGAGACTTATCCCATCAAAATAGTTATAATGAGTCTCACATGATTAATTATTGTAAAGTGAACGATCTATCTATATGATTTATCTAACACTCTCTATTGCAATTTGCAAATATATACTCTCTATGCATACATGAGAACACGTGATTGATAATGTGCAAATGATGATATGCAAATTGTCAACTTTGTAAACAATATCATATAGAATCAAAACAAAGAAAGATGGTGATTTGTTATGTTATGTACACAATTGACAACGTTGTTTATCCCTACTGGAAATCAAAATTCGACTTTAGATTGTTGGATATGGAGGATATGAACTATCAATTGATTAATAGAAATATTAGCAATGACATACAATGAGTTATAGAAAAATAATATAATAGTATATTTGTAATTATAAATAATATAAGTAGATGTAAAATAGAAAAGGGAAGAGCTTATCTGGATATATAGAGAGACGGTTGTGGCATGACTATGTCACTGTCCTAAAGTCGAATTTGCCCCGTAGTCTACACACGGTTTTGTTGACAATCGACCCCCAGGATTACACAACCATTGTACCTTCGGTGTAGACGAAGACACAATTTGAACACAGCCCGGAACGTTGCCAAAGGACCTCCCGAAATTTATAGAGAGAGAATGATTTAGGGAGAGAGAAGTAGTGAGTTTTGTTATCTATTTTGAGCAGTAGAGATGAGGTATTTATAGTAGTGAAATGACATTAAAACACACAAAATTAGTGTAGAAAATGGTGTATTTAGAAGACGACACAATCAACTTAGGAAATAACTTGAGTCGAGCATGAAAAATGCTTATATAACTTAGAAATATGATCCATTATTATTATGGGAAAAAAAAAACTAATATTAGCTTCTTTTAAAACACACAAAATCCAACAATACTCTCGTGTAGTTAAGACTGAAGACTCAAGTTTTGGTGTTTGTTTTAGTTTAAACAAAGAGGTGCTAATGGTATTCGAAATGAAATCAGACATTGTTCATTCATTTGTTTATTTATTATTTATGAGTAATTAAAAATCATTCCCCTATAAGATTTATTTTTCTAAATTTATTGTTTTATAAGTTGCTTTGAGAAAATTGCTCCTTTAAGATATACTTTTATCAAAATTGTTTAAAACATAAATTTAAATTACTTATTCCGTCTGTTTTTGAACACTCCCTTCATTTGTCTACATAGTTGTACCTTTGAAAGTATAAATTGGCTAAGTGTCACGGTCCGGTACTTTTGCCGAACCGTGGTGCGCACCCTGGCCCTACTCTTGGGCAAGAATGCAAGCAACGAAAGGACTGGTGCCAGTGAGGGATCACCCACTAGCACGCAACTCAGGACTCAGGGTATGTGTCGGGAATCCTAGTCACGATTATTAATGTCCGGCACACGAAAGCAATAAAAGTCAACAATACGATTATTGAAAGCAAGAGACAAGCAATATCAAACTTAAAGATAAGAAGTGGTTTTCATTGACTAGCACCTCTCATAGAGGCTTATTTGATAGTTTCATACTTGTAGCAGTAAACATTACAGGTGCAGAATAGCGATACGTTTTCTAAAAGCCTAAAAAAGTATCTTAAACATAAAATTAAGCTCCAAGATTCGACACGCAAGAAGTAATCCTTGAGTACTACTTGAATATAAAAATAAAACTGAAAATAAATAAAGGCATGAAAGAAATATAAGAGGTCGACGTGAGCGGGCCGCGCGCGTAAATATAGAGGATTTGGCGGGTCCTTACACTAAGCCGCAAACGGAATAAGGTCAAAAATAGACAAAATTAGTGACTCAAATTAGAGTTTTGAAACAATTTTGGATTAAGGGCATATTACAAAAGCTATATTGGAAGGCGTTTGGTTCGCACTAGGGAAAAGGAAAGGGATTTGGAAACGGAAAATGGCGGAAATGAGTATAGTTACCCCAAAATTAACTTGTTATTTGGTTCATTTATCAAAAGGAATAAGATAACCCAACAACCACCTATTTTCTCCTCTATCACCACCACCAAGGGCACCAATCATCACAAACAACCGCAAGACCACCACCTAACCCACCATCGACGGCTGCCGACAATACTCCCTCACCGTCGATGTCCAATGTGGCTGCCACGATCCGTAAATAGCCTTCCCACCACCACCAGAATTCTCTCCCCATCCCTAGAAACATCAAATATGGTGTTTGCAGCAGGAGCTAACACAATGGGACTCCTTAAGCAAGCCATGGCCAGGACAGTACAAGACATGGCTCGATACATAGGCCATTGCACAAGCCAAGCAATCACCAGCAACATCCCAAGCACAACAACTCAACAAGATCAGAACAACCAGCCTGCACCAGTCAACTTCCAGCCACGAAAGAGGTTCATCAGGTCATCCCAGCAACCCCCACCTTGGCCCCCTGCCAAGTCCACATGAAGGTCAACAAAAAAGTTATGGAACACTTTCCCAAAGGTGTAACACCCGCAAATGTACCCTATTTGTATTTTAAAAATATTATACGGATACTTTTCAGCGTAATTTTAGATTTAGTCTAGAACTTAGTTTCCTGTGTCTAATTTAGCAAATCCGAGTTCGTAATCGGACTTTACTCGAAATTCCGTGTGAGTTACGTCTTAAGGCGCTTTTGGGCTTTTTCCATATTTTTCCACTCACCTTATAACTCCCCTTAAACCCTATCTCCCTCATTCTTTTTCCACTTACTCCTTCTTCCTCACCAAGCCACCAAAACCCTAAACTCCATTTATGGATCAACTAAAATTCATCACTACTCTTCCATTACTCACTCAAATCCTCTAATTTTCATCATAGTCTTCCTCTCTTATCGTCCTCTACCTTTTGTGGTAATAAAATTACCGTCTTTCTCATTTTCAATTTATCCGTCTTTCTCAAAGGTGAATTATATTCATCTTTTGTTGTCTAATTGTAGGTGGAGACCTCCAAGACCCCGCCAAAGATTACTATCTAGTGGAGGAAGGCTTAGAAATTGACTGAAGACACAAAACGGTAACGGTGAAGGGTTACTCGATATCAATACGTGTTTTATATGCTTTAGTTGTTGTTTACTAAGTGTCTAGTGATATTTATTACGTACTTAGTATAGTTTGGTGTTAGTAAATGTGTTGGAATTGGATGTGTAACTATAGAATTTATGTTGGTTGATGATTGGTGATGATAGTTGATGTTTGTTGATGTTTATTGGTGAAGTAAAGGTGATTTTCGTGCACATTTTGTCCGAGCCGACCGACCGGCTGCCACTCAGCTGACCGGCTGGGAGTTGGCTGATGTGAAATTGGTGTTACGTGACATTTTTTGGTGTTAAGTAAGTCTCAGCCGGTCGACCGGCTGCCGGTCAGCTGATCGGCTGAAACACACCCCTATCTTTCCTCTTATTCTCAAATGGCAGATGGTCCCAGCCGGGTAGACAGCTGTCGGTCCCCTTGACCGGCTAAGACACCCTGTATTTTTTGGTGGTTTTGAATTGTTGCTGAAATGCCAGCCGGGTAGCCGGCGGCCGGTCACCTTGACCGGCTGGCACACGTTGTAGTTCTCTTTCATTTCTTTTCTTATACGTTCATTTATAATAGTTTGTATGGTTCGTTTATCGTATAAATTTACGTAATAGCATTAAATATTCATGTTTAGAATATATGATATTCCATTCGCTTATATCACATGTTTTGTGACGGTTTTTGGTATGTCCCCCTTTGAGTCGGTTTTACATATATCTTGATTTAAGCACTAATTGTTAAGTGCTATGAACTCTCATTCCCCAGCTATACCTCCTCGCTCGTTAGGCTGGAATGTCGGAACGAAGAGATGTATCCCAAGTGCTTGTATGCATGTTTTAGTGGAGATATGACGACGTTGTTGGGAGGCGAACGCTATGCTTTGATCGACCCGGCCGTCAAATGTCGTATCTTTGCAAGGTGGTGTCATTGCATGTAGCGTACCGCTTGTTTATGACGCTTGTGCTCTTTCCGCCTCTTTCGTGAAGGTTGACCGAATTTGGGGTACTCGGCTTCTGTGTTTGACCGAGTCTTGGATGCGAAATGTGTATCGCATGTCGAATTGGAAAATGTTATTCCGAGAGTCTGGCCAGGTTTCGACTAGGATCGTATTATTATTATCGTCGCCCTAACAGGAGGAATTGAGTCTACATATACGAAATGTTAATTGTGTATGAGTTCCGGGAAATGTTTATCCCGTGGACGTGTATTGACCATACTTGTCATGTACATGGTGATAGTGCGTGACATTAACCGTGAGAGATAATGTTACTATAATCGAATGTTTGGGTGGATGTTTATATGTTGATTATTTGTGACCGTTGGATGACTTGGCGCGGTTTGTTTGACGAGTCTCTACCTTATCAAGTATATGCCACTAACGGTGAGATGTAAGCCCTAGTAATTATATAGTGGCCTAAGGGTGTCTTCCCCGAGTTGTCTATGATCTGATACTTACAGTTTATATGTCGAGTCTCTATCTTATCAAATATATGCCGCTAACGGTGAGATGTAAGCCCTAGTGAGTATATAGTTGCCTAAGGGTGTCTTCCCCGAGTTTGTCTATAATCTGATGCGTACAGTTTTGTACCTCATACGTCTATATCTTTATATATATTGAAATGCTTATTTATACTTCTCGTAATTCACATATCTATATATATGTATGCTTTTACTTGTCTATTACCGTTTAAGTATGTTATTTGTGATACGGCTGGGAGAACCCGGAGTTACTCCCCACTGACTGTGGCGTTCATGGTTTCATGGATGAACAGGTTGCTTGGATGGATTTTGCTTGTTTTTGGATTCGGGTGTGAGCTAGCGGGCGTTGGCCTCGACGATTCACCCATAGACGTTCTTAGCTAGTTGCTAAACAACTTTGATGTTTGATAACATTTTGAGAGACTACGTCTCTTTGTAGTATATTATACTTTAT
>JAIUZE010023310.1:0-10041 GCA_022085475.1 Heliosperma pusillum
CTCTGTTTCTAGCCGGTTTGATCAAACGGGTTTGGTCAAACTAAGATCTAGTCAGCCCCGTTTTGACTGATGACCCGTCGCGGGACTCGGGTCGGGGATTTGTCTTCCAGTAAGGTTGTATTTAATTAATGAATTAGCCTTAGTAGATATGAGGCGATATGATATTTGAATATGATTTATATGCAATTAGTCACATGATAGGAAGTTGTTTCCGTGACTGTTTGATTGTATGATATATGTCGTGTTGACTAAGTACCCATAGAGAATTATGAGTATATGGCGTCTTGACCATTCTAATTCTAAAAGAGTATCTTGGACCATGACATTGATAGGCCCGTACTATCTTTAACGAGTATATAGTTCATGGTTAATAGCTTTTGTGTCACGGCCTGGGGGGCTTATCTCCAAGTCGGGGCATGGCTTGCCTTAAATCCACTTTTGGGAAGGGAGCCAGATTAAGTCCTAGCCATCTCTGCTTAGGGGGTCGCCTAGTAGAGTTTCTCATAGACGGTTATGTCATGGGACGGGGAATGGAATAGCTGTTGTCGCTATGTCTGATCAGTCTAGGACTAGGATGTTTTCCTACCTTGTGGTATAGCCTCGAGTTACAAAAGTCGACTATTGACTGTACTAAGAACTTATGCCTGTTTGTAGAAGTAATGGTCTTTCATGTTTGTATGATTCTATGAGTTTTAGAAGGTGAGATGCAAGCCGGCTAAGATTGATAGAGTTTGGATTCCCGATTGTTAACTGATTCACATGATTACGTGTTGATTAGGGTTGGAGTGTATCAGGGCCATGTTACATGGTAACCGCTGAGCCAGCATACCAGCTTCCCTACCTCGGGTTATATTTTATTATCGGATTCACATGATAGTTTTTCATATGATAGGTTATATGTTAGTTATTTGTTTCATAACATGAAAAACATATCTTATATGTTAAGGTTTTGTATTTCCCATATACATTGCTTTAATGTTATTCATGTTCAATTAAACTCGACATTTCGTGGCTGGGAGAACTCGGAGTTACTCCCCACTGACTGTGGCTTCCGTGTTTATATTTAATGCGGTCGAACAGGTGGTGATGCATATTTGGGGTACATTGACGAGCTAGCGAGCGAAGTATTTACCTTGGACCTATATTCGGTTCTGTAGGATTGTATATTATTATACACTCTTTTTATTTCCGTATTTATACGGGAGATATGTCTCCCGTCTTGTATAGTTCTTATGTATAATATTATTTTCCTTTTGTAATGAACCTTTGTATTTAAGACACCTTCGTTATGTATTTAAATTATTTTTTTCTTTCCGCAAATTTTGAGGGTGTCACAATTGGACCCGACCAATGCCCTGAGTCCGAGTGCTATTGGACCCGACCCGGACCCGACTCGTTGACATCTCTAGTCTCACCTTTGTTCGATCCATGACCTTGTACTGATGTTGAGCTAATTACCACATAAGCACCTTGAATTACATCCTCCCCTCCTTCTTGAGACAAAATTTTCCTCAATTCAGCCAACCCTTCATCATCACAATACGGTGTAAGGTCTCCCACATTGAAGGTGATGGCATGTACACCATAGTTCTTAAGAAGCTATAGTTTGTAAGCACTCTCGTCTATTCTTTCCATAATCTTATAAGGACCCTCAGCTCGAGACATAAGTTTGTTTTTTCACTTCTTTTAAAGCGTTCCTTACGTAAATGGAGCCAAAACGAATTGACTAGATTTCTATGAGCTCCAATTTTTGTTGGAGCACTCTATATACGATGCATTAACCTTCTTATCCTCTGCTCCAATATTTGTATTCCATGGCTAGGTTGCTAATTGTCTATAAATCTTCTTGTTGATGATGAGTATGATTAGATTTTAAGGTTTAACGAAAGAGATTTTTACAATCACCAGAATATTCGGCATAGAGATATAAAAGGGGGGGGGGGGATTTTGAGGAAAGATGTTATTTTTTTTTAATATGAAATCTTTGTGAGGTATGATATAAAAGAGTCTTTACTTGGTTGGTATTAATTATTAAAACTACCAGTGGGATAAGGTTCCGGGGAAATTTGCTCTCTTTTAACATGAAATTTGGAATGAGCCATGTTGATGGGAATTTTCTTTTTGTTGGATGGAAATAAAAGGATATGTGGTTATACCTGCTCTACTTACTGGTACTATATATACATTTATCAATTCATTCTTTCCAGTGTTGTGATTGCTACAATTTTGTTGACATAGTTCCACTAAATTTAGGTCACACTTTATATGTTACCTCTTGTGAGCTTCTCAAAAAGTAATGATTTTGTGTTTCTTTTGCCAGGTTCGAGCATATTTACCATTACAAGTTGTTCGTGTAAAGGTACACCATTTTCCCTGTGCTTTTGAGTGCTACAATCATGTTCCATTTTTATCTAGATGCATTTTATGTGTGTTGGTTTAAATATTTGTTCTTATGGCTAAACATTTTGATAATAGCTAGCCACTTTTAGTTTATGTATGTTTGGTGGACTAGATTTCACTATACTTTTATCCTAGCTATTGTAGATGCTTAGTTCACCGAATGCTTGTATGAAGCAACACTGAATTTGAAAATAGAAAAGCAGTATATTTTCAGCAAAAATATTATGGCTAGGAGTGTAACGTGTAGTATAACATAAGCTTGATGCGTATTTTGACTTGGGAAATATAGTAGTAGATCATTTTTGGGGAATTTAAGTGGAGATGTCGTTGTTTGACAAGCTATAGAGAATCAAGGTATAACATTTGCAGGGTAGCTAGAAGACGAATGTGACAACTCTCGCGAATGCGGAAATAAAACATAACAAGCATGCGTAATTATAGTGAAAAATATGAAGTTTTTAAAAAAAATTACATGCCGACAATACAAAATACGAGGAATGTCAGATAAACAAAGTATAAATACTACAAGGAGACATAGTCTCTCAAAACGTAGTCAAGTTTGAATAAAAGTCTAGTAAACTAGCATAGAACGCCAAGGGTGAATCGTCGTAGGCCAACGCCCGCTAGCTCACTCATTAACCCCAAAAGAAGCATCATCAAACACATGTTCATTCATAAAATATGAACGCCACAGTCAGTGGGGAGTAACTCCGGGTTCTCCCAGCCATATCACATCAAAACGCATATAGTCAAGTACATAAGCATGTAACAACATACATACTATCATATCATATTAAGCATAAGTAAGTAATTCGTAATAACGTCATACAAGCATGTGAAACATTCATTATATCAACGTCATGCAAGACCGACTCGGGAAAGACTCTCCTTGGCAACTATATATACGCTAAGGGCTTGCATCTCACCATTAACGACATATAATTGAGAAGGTAGGGACTCAACATACAAACCAATACAACGCTTCTAACGGTCACAAGTAATCAATCCAATAAGAGGTCAATAGTAATCAAACACACTCTCACGGTAATAACACGTACTAGCATCTGTACTTTGCAAGCATGACCAAACACGCCCGTGGGATAAACATTTCCCTCAACTGTATACGATAAACGTGTCGTATACACAAGACTCTAATCCTCTTGGTAGGACTGCACAATATGGAGGTCCTAGTCTAAACCTGACTAGACTCTCCCGATTCGACATGCAATAAACCCTCGCATCCAAGACTCGATTCTCCCGGCTAAACCCACACGAAAGCGCGTACCTCATATTCGGCTAAACCCACACGAAAGAGGCAGAAAGAGTACCATCATCATTTTCCGGCTAAACCCGCACGGGAATGAAGTGGAAAGAGATCAAGCATCATCCTCCGGCTAAACCTGCACGGAGATGAGGTCAAGAATCAACAAGCAAGTACGCTACATGCAATGACACCACCTCGCAAAGGATAAAACATTTGACGGCCGGGTTGATCAACGCATTGCGTTTGCCTCCCAACAACGTCGTCATATCCCCACTAACAAATGCATACAAGTATCACGGATACACCTCATCGCTCCGACATTCCAGTCTAACGAGTATGAAGGTGTAGCCGGGAAATGAGAGTCTAAAGCACTCAACGAGTAGTGCTCAAATCATTACATAAAATAAAACCGACTCAAGAGGGGACATACTAAAACCTGTCACAAAACATGTGATATAAACATGTGAGATATTATATATTCTAAACATGAATATTTAATGTCATTACGTAAGTTTTATAAGATAAACAAACCATACATACCATTACGTGTGAAGACAAGTGGAAGAGAAAGGAGAAAAAAGACACAGGGGGTCCCAGCCGGTCAAGGGGACCAGCTGCCGGGTACCCAGATGGAACCAAGACAACTTCGAACAACAACAATAATGACACGGAACTCCCAGCCGGTGGGTGTGACCGACGGCCAGCTACCCGGTTGGGGGTCGCAGGCAATTTAGAAAAAAGTGAAGGAAATGGGAAGAGAAGGACTCCCAGCCGGTGGGGGCGGCAGCCGGGTGGCCGGCTGGGGCACGCAGTCCATCAAACATCAACCACAATATAAGGGAGTGCCCAGCCGGTTGAGGGACCGGCGACCGGTAGGCCGGCTTGGACTTACACTACTCGAAAATTCACCAAACTTGTCCAATTTCACTATAAGGGCTCCAAGCCGGTTGGGGTGACCGGCGGCCGATGGGCCGGCTGGGACAACACGCCCGAAAACAACACACAACAACAACAATTTCTCCCAAATCCTTTGATACTCATTTATTCCAATCATCATTTATCATCCACAAACCACATTAAATACATTATAATCATAACCAAACATTGCATAAGATCAATTAAGGCAATTAAAGGCAACATTTATTACCCAACTCAAGTTCAACAATGATATGTAGATATAATCAACAACATAAATGTAACTTAGCATAGGATTAGTGAAAATAAGCATATGAGACGAATTTACACATATGAATGAACAATTAACACATATTCATAGGAGACTAACACAAAGAACTCATCTTTCACTAATAAATGCTACAATTAACACATAAAACACATAAAGATATCGAGTAACCCTTCACCGTTACCTTTTTGCTTCTTCACTCTTCTTCTAGCTCTTCCTCTACCAAGTACTAGTCCTTGCCGGGGACTTAAAGGTCTCCTCCTACAAAATTCGACATAAAAGATGAAGAATTTCATCTTGGAAAAAGATAAGAAAATGAAAGTGAGAAAGGTTGGACTTTTCTTACCTTAAAAGAAAGAGGGAAAGAAAAGAGAAAGAATAAGCTAAAAACTAAGAGGTTTGAGTGAGATATGTGATAGTTTGTGTTGTTCAACAATGGTGATAATAGGGAGGTTAGGGGTTTTTTTTAGAGGATGAAGCTAAATGATGTTGCTGAAATTTTGAGTGGGAAGGATGAGTAGTATTTGGGCTAAGATGAGTGAGTGGAAGATAGAAAATGCTCAATATCTAATACAAGGCCTAGCTCACGTGAAATTTTGAGTAGAATCCAAATACGGGCTCATATTCGATAAATTAGACACGGAATTTACCCGACTAACTAAATTCTAAGCTAAAGCCAAAATTAGACTAACTAATGATAATATAATATTATTAAATTATAACTATTAAAATAGCGGGTGTTACAACGAAACTTGTGTTTATGCCCTGCAATAGGTCAATGATTGAGGTAAGTGTATTAAAGGACTCTGCGGTGACGCGTGAACCTAAAGGGTTTTGCCTTTCGCTTTTAATTATGTGCGTCTTTGCTTGGTTTAATAGATCACGTGCAATGAATGTACGGTATATACATATTTTTGCCTTTTAAGTTGGACCTGTTATTTATAGATATTGAATTGAGTAAATGACAACTCATTAATTTTTCATCCTTATTTTTTAATTTGAGGAAAAAAAATTGAAACTGGAAAATTAATCATGCAAATTGAAAGTGTCATAAAATGTGTGTTTTGATGACATTAACAAAAAAAACTGATATTTATCCATTTTTACTGATAACATATTTTTCAGGCACAAATTGTATCAGAAAAGGTTAATTAATTTTTTATCATTAAATGACTGGAGGCAAATATTATGCACGACAAGTCGACAAATCTATGTAAATTGTTAGCTTTTAAGTTTTATAAATATCTTAACTAAAAACACATACCCACATTTTTAACCCAAAACATATGTACTATGTAGTAAAGCTATAGAATAAACTATACAAATTAGGCCCAATTATAAGTTTTAGTATTTAGGTGAGAAAATTTAAAGCATCTCTTATTCTTTTAGTAGATAGGAGATTGTCGAGCATGTGAAGCGACGACTATTGACATATGGGACATCTTTTTATGTGTTAAAGTCAGTATATGTAATGTTGGCGTTTGAGTTTTTTCAAAATAAAATGTTAAAGGGTTGCTGATGCCTCGATGGTTAGGAACGACAAATATAACATTTAAGGCGCAAATCTGATGTCACCCTTAATTTGGCCCTGAAAATAAGCACGTAGCTCAAAGTTTTTCTCAACCTCTAACTTGTTCATATTTTAGAGGTAGCACATGAAATGACCGCAACCAAAAGACCTTTGAAATTTCATGCTAATCAAGTTGAGGTGGTGAAAATATAGGCCATGCTGTCACGCCTTGGTTACTTTGACACTAGAAAACCAAGATCGTGTGCCACTTAACTCGCAGTCCGTCGCAAGCTAAGCCAGGCAACCCTTTTTGCAGCGGAATTATATGTGTTGTAAAGACTAAGTGTGGATATAATGCTTTGTGTGTGTGTTTTGTAGGATGGTTAGCAAATGATGCCCCTCACCCCTATTTATACTACTCCTATGGAATTATCTAGAATCGGAACCTCCTGGAATGTTCTGGACATCACAACCCCAGAAATATCCGGAATGTTCCAGACACTACTAGAAACATCTACCATATACAGAATGTTCTAGAACCTTCTAGAACATTCTAGACCCTTCTAGACCCTTCAAGAACATTCTAAACCCTTCTAGACTCTTCTAGAATATTCTAAACCCTTCTAGACTCTTCTAGAATATTCTGGAATGTTCTACACACTTCCGGACTCTTCTAGGACTCTTTGGAATGTTCTAGACCCAACTAGAACATTCTCGACTTCTCTAGACTCTTCTAGAAATTACTAGATTAATATACAACATTTTAGAGTGTTTCAAACCCAATAAGGGGAAAGGGTGCGTCACATGTGTCCAGATGGTGTAACTCGTGACATTCTCCCCCACCTAAACCGTGAACGCCCTCGTCACGGTCTACCCCTCTTATCCGCATCCGAGGCCCGTTCATACAATTGTAATATGTTCTCACTGCATATTTGTGTTGTTGTCCCTTCGAAACTCCGTGTGGAGATTCCACAATGTTGGCACGCCCACGTGCCCTTGTTTCCCGTGCATGATGTCCCGACTTGTTGCACGTTCGGATCTCACATGCCCTCGGAAATCTCGTTTCATGCATCGGTTTTGTCTGTGGCCTAGACCTACCACCGCCCCTTCGTTGACGCCTACGCCTCGGCATCCTTGTCACCCTTAAGGAAGCGATCCTTGACTCAACTTCCTTTTGTTGTATGAGTTCCACCTCGAACTCGTTCCCCTTTGACACAAATGTGATCACGCCATCTCCAAGTACAAATGGCCGAACTGTATCGATGAACTCCATGCCAAGGACCACGTCCTCATCATCGATGTCAACCACCATGAACTTGGCCTTGCCCTTCCACTTTCCTAAGCGAAGAGGGACTCCATGGGCCACCCAGTGTATCGGCGTAGCTGAAGAGTTCACCGCCTTCAACTCATCGGCCTCCGTTTTGGTGTAACGGATGTCCATGTTCCTAGCCACTCTTAAGGCAACGTAATTGTGCGTCGCACATGAGTCGACTAGTATTCGATTATGAACACCATTCACCTTCCCATTAACGGTCAACAAGTTCCCCTTGTACTTGCGTCCCGCCTCTTTATTTGTCGCTAGCACCTTGGACGCGACCTCGGTAGCCTTTTTAGTCGGCTCGACTTCACAATTTGTTGTAGCATCCAGCCCCGCAAGCTCCTTGCTAACGGCCCCAGTAGCCTTTAACGTCGGCTCGACGCTTCTGGTAGCCTTTAATGTCGGCTCGACATCAATTTTTGTCGCGGTAGCCAGTCCCGTCGGCTTTTCCACGACGACCCCCGCATTGAGAAGTCTCATTGCCTCGAGCCTCCGTGGTTTGTGGACCTCTGATGACTCCTTGTCTTCATAGCGCATCACCATTGCGTTAATCTTTGCCCGCTGTGGACACTCCCTGACCATGTGCGGCCCTCCGCACTAGAAGCAGTTGAAGGTCTTACCTTTATCGCACCCCTGCGTACGACTTTGGTCCCGTACTGCTTCCTTAGCCCTCGTACCATCACCCCTGATGGTGCTTGATTGGCGGTCTCCCCCTCCAATCTCATTGATGTTATCCGCCTCTTTGCTCCTCCTTAGATCTCTTGTCAGCTCGTACAAGGATTCTGCAGCCGCAATCGCCTCGTTTAGGGTCTTCACGTTGCGGCGTTTCAACTCTTGTTCCGCCCAACGTTGCAACCCGTCCATGAAGTAGATGAGCAATAAGTTCTCCGGCATACTCGACACCTCTAACACAGTTGATGAAAATTGTTTCACATATTCTTTTACGGTCCCCGTGTGTCGCAATGCCCTCAACTTCTTCAAAGCAACCTCGTCGGCATTTTCGGGGTAGAATTGCTTCTTGAAATCTACCTTGAACTCATCCCAGGTCCTGATTTGGCACAGTCCCTGCTTCACCTCACCTTGTCGTCGTCTCCACCATAGAATGGCATCCTCGGCAAGGTACATACTTGCGGTGGTGATCTTCGTGACATCGTCTCAAACTTGGAGGGCTTCAAAGTAGCGCTCGACGCACCATAGAAAATTATCTATCTCCTTTGCATCCCTACTCCCGTTGAATTTTGGCGGCTGAGGCACCTTGATCCTAGTTGATGCCTCCCCCAGTGTGGCACTCCCTGCCACTGCAGCTCTACACACCACAATTTGTTCTTCAAGCTCGCCAATTCGCTTTAAGAGGGGTTGGACTAGGGCCATTAGCCTATCGTCCATCCTCTTGTCAAGCCTCTCTTCGAGTGAGCTTCCCAGAACGTTGGACGCACCTTGCGTTTCCTGCTTCACAAGGTCGTTCACCCCATTTTCCAACACCTTGACCCGGTTTGAGACATCCTCTACCGTTTCACTGATTCTTTCAAACGCCCCTTGGTGCTGTACCACAGCTTCCTCCAAGCGCGCAAGCCGAGAAGCAGTAGACTCCTTTGCCTTCTGAACATTAACAGTCCCACTAGTTGTTTCAACACTAGACATTTATGCAATGTATGGTCTTCGCAGGCGAACCTGCTCTGATACCACTTGTCACGCCTTGGTTACTTTGACACTAGAAAACCAAGCTCGCGTGCCACTTAACTCGCAGTCCGTCGCAAGCTAAGCCAGGCAACCCTTTTTGCAGCGGAGTTATATGTGTTGTAAAGACTAAGTGTGGGAATGTTACTTATATTACACTTGAATGATTAGGAGGAGTACAAGAGTTGGATATAATGCTTTGTGTGTGTGTTTTGTACGATGGTTAGCAACTGATGTGACACCCTCAAATTTGCGGAAAGAAAAAAAAATTATTTAAATACATAAACGAAGTATGATAATACATAACGAAGGTGTCATAAAATAAAAAGGTCATTACAAAACGGAAATACTATTATACAAAAGAAATCTACAAGACGGGAGACATATCTCCCGTATAAATACGGAAATAAAAGTGTGTACAATAATATACAAACTATGACCGAATATAGGTCCAAGGTAAAACTTCACTCGCTAGCTCGTCCATGTACCCCAAATATGCAACACCACCTGTTCGACCGCATTAAATATAAACACGGAAGCCACAGTCAGTGGGGAGTAACTCCGAGTTCTCCCAGCCACGAAATGTAGAGTTTAATGAAACATGAAAAACATAAAAGCAATGTATATAGCAAATACAAAACCTTAACATATATGCTATGCTTTTCATGTTATGAAACAGTTAACTAACA
>JAIUZE010023311.1:0-37117 GCA_022085475.1 Heliosperma pusillum
TTCGATATCATCGTTAGGAAGCGTGGTGAAAAATCTTATTCGCACCATGGGCAGTGAATCGCCTTTCCAAATTTGATTCCATTGAAAAGATGAGTACGTTCTTTATCGCACCCGCCTCCATCATGAAATCACTATAAGCAAGTGATTCAGTGGCTCCTGCATTGGGGCCTGGGTTGGGCGGTAGTTGCTCAGTCAAGTACTTGAGCTTACCGTCAGCAATGGCAGCATTCCGTAATGCCGCCTCCCAGTCCGCAAAGTTGGACCCGTTATTCTTCAGTCGCGTTGACTGATTCATAGTGTCCATGAAATCTTAAGCCAGGACTCACGTCCAAGCGTGGCACTTGGCATTGGGTCATCAGTATGGCCAGCCATTTGTTATTAGCAGTTATATCTGTATATAACGAATTCAAAAACTGTGAAAAAGAAAATGAATATGATAAGTATTCATCGTTTTAATTTTGAGTCTAATGAGAAACTGTTTAATGCGATGACTCGTCCATTTATACAATTGACCTCCCTCAAGAATTATATAAATGATCCCAAGACTCAATTTCTGTAAATTGATAAGCCAACCTCTTGGCTAATTCTACTTTTAGAATTCCTGGTCGATAAATTTCTGTATATTCTATCTTTAGTCCATCATAATCACGAGATATTACTCGTACTATAATGTTGAGATAAAAATAGGTCAACACTCACTACTTACCCAAAGTAGAAGGGGTCATATTATTACTTCCGACGAAGAAGGGGCTCATAGTAGTTTTCCCTATAAAGACTAGTCTCAATTTTTATTTATAGGGGAAGGTCCCATCATCTTAACTTAAATTCATTTTAAGTGAACGAATGTCTAGCAACTCGAGAATGATTTAACTAAGGTGATGGCCCTAAAAGCGAGTGACATCTGTATGTCCATGATTAAAATATTCAAACTGTATGAATCATTTTTCATGCATTTTTTAGGTGGTTTGGTTTAGGCGGAATATGATGCAATTATCTATCATGTGAATAAAGCAACGAGAATGGAAAAATAAAACGCAAAATAAAACACCTAGTGTGGCCTAACTACCAAAATGAACAAAATACAAGTTGGAATCCACCCTTGGACCCCAGAAGCTTGTCTTGATGTTCCATCTTGGTCCATACAGCGGGAGTGAGCCATCCGATCTCCATCTTGAATCTTCTCAAAATACATTTTAAAAATTACAAATATAAACCTATTTACATTCTAATTCAAAATGATTCCAAAAATTAAAATTACAAAGGGGAGATACGAGATCTCAAAATACAACCAAGACTATGTTTCCATCATTACGAAAACATAATCTACTAATGCCACACTAGTAAATGACAACTTATTGTACAAAAATGCGTAAAATTAAACCATTCAAACAACATTCAACATAATAAAAGCATCAACTAAAAATTAATCATACAAAACATAATGCATAAATTATGTTGATTAATTATCCAAACCACCATTAAATCATGTGACGATTTCGTAATTCATCACGAGATTTCAATCAAAATCCAATGAAATTCGTAATCAATATGAATTACAACAACATTATTTTAAACCTTTTTAAAATAACATGGTATCAAAAATTTTGTGAACTTTTTCACAAAAACAATCATACATTATCTTTATAATGTACAAAACAAAAATTGGTTTAATAAAAAAAAAAACGATTTTTTTTTTTATAATTACTGTTCACGTATGAACAGTAGCAGTTACCAATTATTATTTTTTTTTCTTTCTTTCTTTCTTTCGGTTTATACAAAAACCAAAAAAAACTTTTTATTTTTTTTTTCACAAAAACGCTGCTGTAAAAAAAAAACAGAAATATTTTTTTTTTTTAACTGTGAACAGTACATGAACAGTACACTTGCAGCAAAAAAAAAAAGTAATCAAATTAAACGGTTTTAATTCGATCATGCTTATATTAACTAGATCGGTACAAACAAACAATATCTAATCGATATTAAACATTGATACAAACTAGATGATTCAAATTAACCTTTTAACATGAATATCTAGATCATTTTATACCGAAACTATAAAGCAAAAGGATGTTCATTAACGTTCATATCAAATTCCATTTACGTTTTAATTCAATCATTATTAAATCAAAACATCTACAAATTCATATATTATTATCTCAACCTTTTAAAATAACAATATTTGAATCAAAATGGAACCCTAAAAAAAAAAAACATACGGCATAAAAAAATTTTTGCCGAATTGAAATTTTTTTTTTTATTAAGAATTATACAAATTCAATATTTACGAAAATCATATAAACAATTTCATAGCCCTTTGGCTCTGATACCACTTGTGGGAAAATATCCGTATACTTCCCTTTAAATCATTCAGGATTATAATGAAATTATGATTATATGATTAATAGTCATAAACGAAAATGCATAATAAGCGAGAGATTAGAAATAACCTTTAGTCCTTGCTTTAATGGCCTAAGAACAAATATCAAAAATTTGATATCTCCTAATCGTTGCACCCAAGATTGATCAAGATATGCCTTAGGTTTTGCTAGAAAAAGATAGAAAAGAATACTGTTTCTTTTCTTTTTGTGAGATGTGAATGATGGAGGCACAAGAGAGAATGAATTAGGGTTAGAATCAAAATCTGAATTTTTTCCTCTTACCCTTGCTTTCTCACGGCACCATTAGGTTCTTGTGGGGAGATTATTTTCTCCTCAATATAACTACCCATTGACCGAAAAACAGAGTGTATCTAGACACTTTTGTTTTGGTTATCTTAGCTTCCAATATAATGTAATATATTATAATCGTCATTTGTCATGGACCGACATCACTATAATACATCATTAGTTATAAATATCCGTATATTTATATAATTTGCCAATTAATTATAACGGTTTATGTTTAATTAGCTTACATTATATACAACAATTAAATATAACATTTTATATTCAATTTACGAATTACAGTTAATTCGTCTCAGCTAACTTTATTTAATCGTTATTAAATAATCTGTCATCATCACATTGACTAACCTTTTAGTCATTTAATAAGGCATCAATATGATTATTTTCTTAAATAATCACATCTCTCAAACACATCCTTTAGGTGTCACTTTTAGGGACCAGTTGATCACCGCCATCTGTATGACAATAACGCCAAACTTATCTAGCAAGCCAACCGTTATTGATAAACGTTAATCAACTGATTATAATACAAAGTATACCCTGTGATCCTATAGAGATTTATTTATGTTATTGCACTAACTGTGGAAGACACTAGCTCCAACATGCCTATCATAATAGCAGTGTAATGGGATGGGAGAGCATGTGGTCTTCTATGTAAGATTTCCGCTATGGTTGTATAAGTAGTAGTTCCTAAGTTCCTAAATGCAAATCTGCTTGGTAAAATAAAGTATCAGTGTTTTACGTTTGTATAAACTATGCCGTTCCTAAGTTATTTAAAAAAAATCAGAAAGATAGTTATTTAAAAAATAACAGAAACTAAAAGGAAGATATATAGTTATTTAAATTTAAAAAAAACAAATATATAAGCTAATACCTCACATTATAAACCACCTCAGGATCGGGGACTTGTCTTGCCCGACATAGTTTCTTCATTAACCCAAATACCTTCACCATGATCATCACGCATATAGATGCTTTCAATGTTATCATGATCAGTGTCAACATCGTCGAAATAAGATACAGTGGTATAGTGATCCATTCCCTCAAATACGACATCCTGATCATTATCCCCACCATTATCGGGTGCACTTCGTCTACTCCTTATAGATAGTACAACAAACCACTTCTTATCCATAGGATCGAAGACATAGAACACTTGTTTAGCTTGTGATGCCATTATCAAAGGATCATCCTTATTATTGCCAACCTTATCTAAATTGACCAACGTAAATCCCATTGTATCCTTTCGAACACAATTGTTGTTGTTATCAACCCAGTTACATCGAAACAGAGGTATTGTGAAATCAATGTAATCTAATACCAATATTTCTTGAATAACACCATAATAAAGGCATTTTCCCCAAATAGGTTTTTTATCTTTTGAAGTAGCAAAGTGCATTGCCTCAAATTCAGAACTCACACCACTATTTTGCATTGTGCACAACTCATCTTGCTCGCAGGTGTAAAAAGTATATCCATTAATAGTAAAACTGCTGAAAAAAGTGGCCCTGACATTTGGACCTAAACCAAGACGTAGTAACCTAGGAGAGACGTCATCACCATACAAATTCTTATACTCCAAGACAATATTCCTAAACCACTCTCCAAACGTCTTTTGATGCTCGTTTGCAATCCACGTCTCGCTCTTGTGTGGGTGATCGTATTTGAGCTCATCTTTGTTTTGTTGGATATAAGGTTGCACCTTATCTTCGTTGTTTAGCACATAGGTATGTGCTAAATGCAACAATCACGTGTCACAATTTTTTCAACCCGGCCCCTAATGCCTTTTCCGGTCATCCAGTCACTATGACGGATTGTTTGGAACACCAATTAACTCCTTAGGGGAGAGATGAGCGTAACAATATGCAAGAGCTTCGTCTAAAATAGCGCGTTCAGCAATACAACCTTCTGGAGGATTCCGATTAGATGTATAGTCCTTGTAAACTTTCATCAATCTTTCGAAAGGATACTTGTATCTCAAGAACACGGGCCCAAGGTACAAAATCTCCCTAACCAAGTGAGTGTTCAGGTGAATCATGATAGTGAAGAAAGAGGGTGGAAAATACATTTCAAAATGACAAAGAGAGGTGACAACGAGGTCCTGCAATGAATCTGCATCATCGGGAACGATGACTTTATCGCATATGGACTGGAAGAAGAGATAGAATCTAGTAATAGAATATCGTACCTTTTCAGGTAAAATGGAACGAATAGCCACGGATAGTAATTGTTGCATCAAAGTGTGACAACCATGTGACTTAACCCGGTGAGTTTTAGGTCTTGCATCGACACAAGGCTTTTGATGTTCGACGAATAACCATGTGGCACTTTAATTCAATTGAAGCATGCACATAACTCTTTTTTCTCATTCCGTCAAAGGGTATAATCTGCTGGCGGTAGAAATGTACCATTACCTCTCTTCTGTGGTGCCAACTCTAGCCTAATACTCATCAGTTGCATATCTTCCCTAGCTGCGGCGTTATCCTTTGTTTTACAGGGAACATTCAGGAGGGTATTGATAATATTATCACATACATTTTTCTCAATGTGCATGAAATCAAGGCAATTTGTTAGAGCCGTTCTTCTTCCCATATTTTATCTCAATATGCTTTACTTTCTGATAAACTTCATGCCCACTCAAAATTCTAGGAGATTGACGAAGTTCTTGACTTTTATTAAATGCTTTATGCTGCTTGCGATAATAATGGTCAGGATCCAAGCCCCTCCTCTTTCCCAAATACACATACTTATGAGAACACTTTAAGTATTCAGACTCGATATCCTCCCCACTCAATGGACAAGCCTCTTTCCCATGCATAGTATGCCCATAAAGGTCGCCAGAAGCCGGATAGTCGGATATTGTACACAATAACATCACTCTCAAATTGAAAGTTTCATTCTTATATGCATCAAATACTTCTATCCCACTATCCCAAAAAATTCACAAATCATCTAAAAGAGGTTCCAAATAGACATCTATATTATTTCCAGGTTTTTTAGGGCCGGAAATTAACAACGACAACATCAAATACTTTCTTTCAATGCACACATATGGAGGTAAGTTATATATAGCCAACACTACTGGCCAAGTACTATGTTGGGTACTCATGTTTCCATGTGGGTTCATTCCATCAGTAGACAGCGCTAGACGTAAGTTTCCAGGTTCATTGCCGAACTCAGGATACTTAGCGTCGAACGATTTCCATTGCATACCACATGCCGGGTGTCTTAGCTTCCCATCATTTATTCTTCCAGTTTCATGCCAAGTTAACATTTTTGAATCATTGCTATTCGCAAACATCCTTATGAATCTTGGTATCACAGGAAAATACCAGAACACCTTAGCCGGGATCCCTTCCTTATCCTTATAACGCCACACAAAAAAAACCGGACAATTGGTTAAGTTTTGATATAATTTTCGATACGATACGCAGTCATTTGGACATGCATGTATTTTCTCATATTTCATACCCACTCCTCTAATTTGATTTTTAGCCTCATATGTCTCAACGGGAAGAACTTTACCATATGGAAGCATGTCGTTTATCAAGGCTAATAAACTAGTGAAACACGTGTCACTCACCCCATTTGCCCCCTTGATATTATACAACTTCACCACAACCAACATTTTTGTGTACTTACAACCAGGGTACAGAGGCACTTCAGACTCACACAAATTCTGATACATGTTGTCAAGGTCATCCAAATTAATATTGTCGTCTTCAAAAGCATTTGATTCATCATCTTTTTCTTCATTATCTGTAGACCCAACATTCAACTTGTCTGCTTTCAACTCAACATACTCGGCAAACTCAGGATCATCAGTTAACCTTTCGTATACCTCAAGATCATCTTCTTCAAAGCTATTCTCTTCCTCTAATGATTCCCCATGAAAAATCAAACGGGTATAGGATCGACTAAAACTATACTTTTGTAGGTGAATTTTAACGTCCGGAATAGCCATATACCTAATATTAGCACATCTTTCACAAGGGCATGGAATACTAGAAGAACCATTCAAATTGTTCGCAACGACTTCATAAAATTCAGCTAAACCATCCTTGTAGTTTGGGTCACTCATATTCGCAGCATTCATCCAAGTTCGAGTCATTTATCTACATTCGTAATATATATAGTAAGCCAACTAATTCAGAAAAACCAACTAATTAAAACTAATTCAATAATAAGCCAACTAATTCAGAACATGCAATATATATATATAAGGCAACTAATTCACAAATAAAAGAAATTTAGGAAATCAATAAAGCAAAATTATTAGAATTGAACAATTCAGCAAAATTATAAGCCAACTAATTCACAAATTCAATAATAAACGACATTCAGGAAATCCACAATAATTAGAATTGAACAATCTAGCTAGAAAATCTTAATAAGAAATAGTTAATAAAAATAATACCTGATTAATAAGAAATAGCAGACGGTGACAACAGTGACGGAGATGATGACAGAGAGACGATCAGGGAGTATGTCTTAGTGTTTGTGGTATTGTGTTGCAGTATGATTGCTTTGTGTTTGTGTTTTTGTGTTGTAGTACAGTATTATTAGTGTTGTATGTTTTTTTCATCTTTATTAACAAATATTGACAAAGGTTATTATACATAGTAAACTGCTGCTATTAGTTTATATATTTACAACGGTTAAAAAAGTTCTAACCGTCGTTAAAACTAATAACAACGTACAACAAAATAATACCGTTGTTATTAGTTTACGCCAAATCTTGCGCCAAATTAATAACACATTATAACAACGGGTTTGTTGGTGATCGTTGTTATTACTTTACACTAATTTTGCGCCAAATTAATAACAACGGATATAGAGTAAACTGTTGTTATTAATTTATATATTTACAACGGTTATTTTAGTTTGACCCATTGTTAAAGCTAATAACAACGGACAAAAAAATAATACCGTTGTTATTAGTTTTAATAAAATTCCGCGGAAAAATAATAATCCATTCGACAACGGTTTTTCTTAATTTTCGTGAATAAGCGTTGTTGATGGGGCGTTTTTATTGCCTGAATTTGTAGTAGTGTAAGATAATGCCCAATGTATTGATGCATTTTACAACACAAAAATTCTCTTAGATATTATAAAATTTTATGTCATATCGGTATTTTTTTGACATTACGTTGATTTTTAATGACGACGAAAAAAATTATCAATCATTTAGCAAAATTACCCGAAAAAAAATTCAAGTGTGCACTCTCATGTCTAAGCCACTAGGTCTGCCACTGATGTAGGCCATGTAGCATACCAAGAAGATAGGCGGAAAAATCCTACATATTTCACATGTTTCTTGCGCTGTTATCACCTTGACAATCAGCTCGATAACGAGACATACCCCAAGAATAGTATGTCCCTTGATCTTGGTCGTTTCTCTGATCGTACATCGACCATGTTCTATCCATTTTATAAGGCCCTTCGTCCCTAGACTGAACATTCAAAGGTGGGTAATGGCGAGATGTCAATCAATGCTCCAAACAATTTTTCCCATTGTTGCAGCTCTCCTTTTCCAAACCGTCCACATAATGTGGGTAGCAACCATCATCCAAGAAACTTGATTGTGCGGTGTTAACCAAGTCGTCAATGGGTATGATGTTAATGCCTATTGATGAAATATCACTTTGTTCTATTCAGCAGTTATGGGTAAGCAATTACCTTGTCTTGTGTGAGGCACCAACCCCACCCAGTCGTTGTTGAATTCGTCCATTATCCTTTCAACCGTGCGTCCTTATCCCCTCGTCACTACGACCGAGTGTTGGGATAAAGGAATTGTGAGGGCAGTCCAGCGGTAAATGATGACCATGACAAAGGAAACAACCCGCATTAAACATTGTTTTATTGATATTATCGAAGGGATATTCTTGTTTAACACACACGAGGATGAATTTGGTGGTGCATCCAGGTGTTTTTCATTGTTTCCAGACAATCTGCCAACAACCCTTCTTCTCGACTTCTTGTTCACACTTCTCCCAATCGATACCACTTCCTGAACAAGAATGAATGTAAAATAAAGGCATAAGGCCTCATATTGCTAATGTTCGGCCCTAAAGGTGGCTGACGCCGAATAGGTGCCATTCGTGGCCCTTGTGGTCTTGGCGGATAAAATTTAGACGCATGAACAATCACTTGTCCCCCTTCATGTTTGCGCTAAAAGGAATGTGCAAGGAATTGTATGGTCGGTTACAAGGGGAAAGGGATGAGGACATGGGTAGTTATTTTGTGTCCCTTGATGAAGCCCCTACATATGTAACCACCTAGTTTGCATGGACTAGAGGTTAAATTGGTAGTGTGAGCTCCGAGTACACATGACCTTTCCTTAACTCTAAGTGAGTCGTGTACAATTGAGTGAGCTTATCGTGAGCTAGTGTGGACTAGCAATGAGCTGCCATGAGCAAGCCTTGACTTGATATGAACTGGTACGCTTCTTGTGAGTTGCCTCAGACAAGTCCTTGCCATTATGCGCAGTGAATAACTTCAATCCTTGTTGGATCAATGGATCCGGGAGATGGAGAATGATGATGAGGTTGTTGAATGTCCATAGGAGCTAAAGGTCGACCTGTCAACGTTCTATTTGGGAGGAAAGAGTGGGTTATAGTAGCACTCAAACAAAGATCGTATGGGGTAATACTATGAGGATGATGACGGGAACAAGTTCGATTGGCTTAGCTTTAATGGGGAGTTGAGGGAAGGAGTTATCCTGAAACACATCAAGAGCAATTTGAGGGCTGACTTTGATGCTTTTACGATGACATCAGGGATGACGATTAAGGAATACCATTCTAAATTCCTACAACAATCGACATATGTAGAGGATCTCAGCTGAGTAATGAGATATTGGTTGCGCGATTCAAGCATGGGTTGTCATCGGAGATCTGGGAAAATTAAAGCTGGCATACTCAAGTCTTTTACTCGGTCGAGTAAAGTAGCGGTGGGTTTAGTGGGTACTCGCTCGAGTGGGTTACTTTAGAAGTTTTTTGTCGATACTGTTTTGTTGTACTTGACCGAGTGAACCTGTTTCGCAACTCTTTTCTCGGCGGGGTTTCTTTTTGTTGGCAGAGGGTTATCTAAGGAAACCGTCATTCTAATTTTTCATGTTTCTCTATTCAAACTCTAGTTCTCTCTCTCTCTAGTCATGTCTCTTAACCTCTAAGCTTCCCTTTCGATCTTCATTTGGTAAGCAATCTTTATTTCTAGTGTTTGCCTATTAGATAATTGTCCTTGGGTTTTAAGTTATTGGTATACGTATTAGTGATAGATTTATTAATAGGGATTGTGATTATATTGGTATTCTAAGGATTTATAGTAATTATATATATAATTGTATCTTATATGTAATGGGTGCAAAAGATTGCGAGTGGTGATTGCATCATAGTACTTGGATTGCTATTGTTGTTGCTTATGCTTGGATTGTTAAAAGGTAGGATTTTCCTACTCATGTATGTATATATGATTGTGGCATGTGATGTGATATAATTGTGGCATATGTCGGAATTTGGGGTGATGATTGTGATACATGGTGTTTTGGATATGTTTATATGCAGCGGTTGTTGAGTCCGGCTCCATGACTCTTTAGGTCACTCCCCATGGCTTATTCCATGGAGAAGACAGTGCACATGGTTATAACTGGGTCTGGGAGTGACTTCGTGCAGTAGGGCCTATTGTGTCGATGGCGCGCCCTCAACAAGCCGGATTCAAATCACAAGCTGCCAAATTCAAAAAGAGGGAGAGGGCAAGTGAAGTTGCAGAGGTGGCATCACAAATGGCAAGGCGATGATTTCACTCCTTTTATTGTGTTAAATATTTTCATTCACCTTGCATTGTACATTCCCAATTTTAACTTTTTAGATAATGTTCCATGCTTATTTGACGGTATTTTACATACGTGAGGATGTCTTGGCATAGTGGGTGAGTGATGGACTTTAAAATTAGTAGGCTCTATCTTGATTTTGGAAAAATACATAAGTGGTAAGGTAGATTCTCTTTTAGATATACACACACTACAAAAAAAATCTGAATAGCGACGGACACTTCCGTCGCAAATACCCTTAAATCCGTCGCTAAAAGGCATTTGCGACGGAATTTCCCTCACAAGCACTGCGTCGCAAATTTTCGTCGCAAAAGATAAATTCTGCGACGGAAATTTCGTCGCAAACACTATTCAAAATTTTTTTTTTTTTTTTTTTTTTCATTTTATCCTTTCGCGCATGAATTTATCTCGCGCGATTTTTTTAACCGCATGTTTTTCCGCTTCAATTCATAAGTCACATATTCAATGTAAGAAGTGAGGGATTCTATATAAACATAAGAAATGTGCTGTTTTTTTCCGATGTGGGATGGATTTGCGACGGAATTTCCGTCGCAAATATATTTTCCCGCGCGAGCCAAAAATTCCGCGCTAAAAAAAATTCTTTGCGACGGAAATTCCGTCGCATATTCCGTAGCAAACACTATTCAAAATTTTTTTTTTTTTTTTTTTTTTTCATTTTATCATTTCGCGCGTGAATTTATCTCGCGCGATTTTTTTAACCGCATGTTTTTCCGCTTCAATTCATAAGTCACATATTCAATGTAAGAAGTGAGGGATTCTATATAAACATAAGAAATGTGCTGTTTTTTTTTCGATGTGGGATGGATTTGCGACGGAATTTCCGTCGCAAATATATTTTCCCGCGCGAGCCAAAATTTCCGCACTAAAAAAAATTATTTGCTGCGGAATTCCGTCGCAAAATCCTTCTCAAACTCTATTCAATAAATTTTTTTTTTTTTTTTTTTTTCATTTTATCATTTCGCGCGTGAATTCATCTTGCGATGGAATTTCCGTCGCAAAACATCAAAAATTCCGTCGCAAAGTCAATTTTGTGACGGATTTGAATTCCGTCGCAACAAATCCGTCGCAAAATACCTTTTTTGTTGTAGTGACATATATACTCGATCTCACTTAGGTATGAGTATGTCTCTTTATGGTGTGCGTTACACCAAAATGCACAAATATGGTTTTTATTCCAATTTTTATGAGCATTATAATCATGTTGTGTCAAGTATTTAAAGGCATTCACTTTGATATTATTGCCCATTTTGAGTCCCTTTCATGTAAATAATTTCCTACACAAAACTAGCTACATTTAAAATTGCCTACCTTGTTGAGCTAGTGGCCATCAATTGTGCTTGGGTGCTCATTTGGGATGTTATGTCCTCTTACTATCATTGTGAGCTTGGTAAGATGGAATTATTGATTTCCGAAACAAAAAGAAAAAAGAAAAAAAGAAAGAAAAAAATGAAATTGAAGAAACATTGAGAAAAGAAAGAAGTATGAAAAATAAAATTGATGGAAAAAACGAAGAAGAAAAGCTATGGAAAGAGAGTTGAGTAGTAGCTTCCAAATTCCTTATAACTTTTGCAAAAGTTAGGAATTCTCCTCTTTTTTTGTATTGTCAGGAAGTCAAATTACTGATTTTGGCTTTTTACTCTTGTCTTATGGGATTAATTCGGGTTTGGATTGAGGATTCTTGCACAAATTGGTTGTTGCTAGTTTGACTTAGCTGTACATGAACAAAATTATTTGTCCACCTCCTTACTCAATTCTCAGAACCTTTTTCTTGATCTTGGCTTCTTCATATGCTTGCACTTTATTGTTTTGGCTTGTAAACTTGGAGTAATTACCATATTAGATTGTGGGTGCATCCTCATAAGTCGTAGTAGGGAGACTGCCACTCTTATATTTCCTTGTTCACCAAAAAGTTAGTGAATGAGTGTACCATAAGAGTCCATTGTCAAAGGATCATGCAAGGGCCAATTTTTTTTAAGAAAGTCTCTTATGCTACGCCGCCGTTTAAATTTCATCCATGTTTTTGCCTTCTCCCTATTCCCATGTAGATGATATTTGGCTAGCAATTCTTGTCTTTATTTTGTATGCTTACTTAAGGACAAGCAAGGGTTTAGCTTGAGAAAATTAGCTACGTAATTTATTTATAGGATTTTATCCCTCATTTTTGTGATACACGGATTGGTGATCCTTGGCGAACTGAAGTGCACAGAGAACCACAAAGGGGCACACTTAGATGGACAAGCGTAGAAATACATAGTTGTGGAGTCGCCACCAATTTTTATGGGAAATTGGAACCGTTCGAATACTTGATGGCATGTCAAAAGACAAAGTAATGACATGAACATTAAGAACTCGTTACCCTTAGCATTCTATGTCTAGAATGACTCACGTGGATGCCAATGAACACGGATGTTCACAGAGATCTGGAGTAAGGGGTCAAGGTAAGTATTAGGAAGCTCTTTAATCGAACACCTAATCCCGCCCGCCTCGATAGCGACCTCTACTAATGATTAGGGAAATCGTTCGTACTTAATATGTTATCGATTATATGTATGCAATGCATGCAACATCCAACGTTTTAATCCTAGCATGTGAATTAGACCATGTCGGTGAACATGTAATTAGCACTCAATTATGTCGAATTTGGTATTTAGAATGAATTACATATGAAAGGCAAAGAAAATCATACAATTACAATGACTAAATGAGATTACAATGGATTACGAGATCTAGTCAGAAATATACTTAAAACGGAGATTTGAAGAAAAAGAAAAGGTTTGAAAAAACTAAAAGACAGATTAGGAGCGATAATATGATTAATAGTTAATTAATTACGTAATTAAAGGTACGTCAAGGCGAAAACAAAGGTTCAGGGAAAGAATTCAACCCATAACAAGCGCAGAAACAACTGCTTTCTCTGGAAGCGACGCAGGGCTTGTTGCGTCTGTTCTTGAGTGGAATTTTGACTGTGAAGTCAGAATCGCGAGCATTTAATGTTGTTTTGTATATTTATGATTAATTATTGACCTATGACTCGAGTAAAAGTAATTTAACATATTAATTACTATACAATTTGTATCAACAATTAATCCAGAGATTTGATATGAACGAATCGAACCTCTAAAACCCAGATTTGATTCAATAACGAAAACCCGCTAATATTGAATTAATAAGGATCTAAGTCAAGAAGAAAACGTTTTATGTGAAATATGAATACGATTTACAATTTATAAAAATTAAAATAAAATAAAAACGAGTTTACAGAAATCAGAGGAAGAAGAAGAAGAGCAGTGGCTGCTGCGACTCTTCCTGACGTCAAGATCACTGCTAAAAAAGGTTTTATAAAAAGGTTTTGATTAAAATCGACTTTGAATTTATTTCTGACGTGAATCTTACATTAATTGAACGAATAATAAATAAAAATAATAAAACATGGAATTTACACCCTCAGACTTACATGTTTGACGAAACAAGATTAACTAAGTTAACGTTTTAGTGATAACTAGACTCGAATGTATGCATAAAGTGATCTCGTTAATTAAAGGACTAAAATTAATTGATAAATTGATTGATTGGTTGATTGTGTAGTGGTCAAATTGGTCGTCATGCAAACGTGACGGGTACCCAGAAGGATCTGAGCTTACGTGGTCGATTGATCAAGCACGTAGATGTCGAAAAGCTTAGAGCAAGATCTAGAATGCAAAGAGAGAAGAGAATGGTGGAACACTCGCGTCGCTAAAAAGTGAGAACGAAGCTCTCCTTTTATAGCAGAAAATATGAAGAGTTTCGAAACAACACAAACTTTGGAAAGATATCTCGATAATATTCTGAAAAAAAAGAAAACACGCCGCTGGGGAAAGGGTGCAGCAAGAACTGCCATACTTCGAAGGGGCGCAGCACCTGCTGTGTTATTTCCCTAAAGGTTTCTCCTGAGAAAGAAAGATTCCCACGTTTCTTTTATGGAATTGTGGTAGATCTATACTTCCCTTTTTAAAAAAGATACGAGATAAGTTTTATCAAAAGATATAATTTGAAATATTAATAAAATATCCAGAATATTCCCGAGCGTTCTGACTCAGAGTTTTAAAACGGTTTCTAGAAAATGAAACAGTTTTCGACCTGCACTCCAAATAAACTCTAACGATTGTCAAACCGTAGATGACGGCCAGGGGGTAGACACAAGTGTTTGAGCTATCACTTGACGATAAACTTACGAACTGTCAAAAATCGTTCCGCGTACCAAACATGCGGCTCAATCATCACTTGGTGGTTGCCGGAAGGTGTAGAAACGAAATATTTACAAAATTAGCTCGCATATTTACATGCTAATTACATTCTTTAAAATGATTTGATAAGCTATTCTAGTTTTTTGGGTGCTTTGCGTGTTTTATTATGTTTAATAGGAAATGAATCGGTTTTACATCTTTTTCCGATCATTTTGGCATCAACAATGAAGAACGAAGCTAATTGGGCAAGGCTAGGCTAAGCTAGAGGTAGTTGACAAGGGTGTGAACGATATATTTTTCTCAGTTTTTAGAAGGCTTTTGTGGGATCTTTTTGTACATGATATTGGGGTTTGATAGGGTAGTTATATGACTGTTATAAGAGGTAAAATATGGGAGTGCATATGGACAACCTAAGATATACATTTGAAGCATTAAACAACGAAGCAGAATATAAGGCAGTTATAGCCAGAATACAGGTAGCCACTGCAGCTAGAGCTGACATCATACACCTCTTAACGGTTTCGTTGCTCATTTCCAATCATATTAAAGGTAAGTACTAGGTGAGGGAAATCTTAATGGCTAAGTACCTAAGGCATGTGAAAGAAAGACTGAATAAACCGAGGTCGTACGAAATAGTACCAATACCTAGTCATGGTACCGGGCCGGGTTCGGGCCGGGCCGGGCTGACCCGGTGGCGGGCCGGGTTCACGTGGTCTGACCCGGGCCAGGCCCGTTGGGGAGGGCGGGCTGAGCCGGGCCGGGCCGGGCTCTTTGAGTGTTGACCCGGGCCTGGCCCGTGGGGTTGGGGTGGGCGGGTTTATTCAGGGCCGGGCCGGGCCAGTAGAGTAGTTCGATTTTTTTTTTTTTGAACTTAAATGTGGAGAAAAGAAAAAAAATAATACGATAATTGGTAGCTTACATAATTAAAATGGTTTACATTCCTCCATAATAGAATCGCCTTACATACTCATGACTTACATAATACGATAATTACATAATTAGTAACTTACAATCTTACATAATTAAAATGGCATACATTCCTCATTTCCTTCATAATAGAAACGACTTACATATTAAATGACTACGAATTGAAATATTAAATGACGTGGAGAGACAAACTATAAAATACATACTATAAAGAACACAATGTAAGAGACAAAATATAAAAGACATAATGGGTTTTTAATTTTTTTTTAAAAAGGGCTTGATCAAAATGAATATAACTCGTTCAAATAATACCAAATTAATTTAATTTGATATTAAGTAAAAAAATTATAATTATTAAGGTGCCTACGTAGCTCGAAAGAATCAAAGCCGACGTAGTTCTTTACTTACCCGACTTACCTTTTTATGGATTGGAGGTGTATCTTTAGTTCCCGGATGATGCATCGGTAGCCACTATCTCGTCGGCTTCTAATGGGTCGAACTCATTTGCCCCTTGACGTCTTATCTTGGCTAGATCCCAATCTCTTTTGCACACACACATCTTTACGGTTGGGGGAGCCAAACGAGATCTTTTATCATCTAGAACTCTTCCACCTGCACTAAAAGCGGATTACGACGCAACCGTAGAAGCGGGAACAACAAGCACATCTCTAGCTATTTTTGATAGTAAGGGGAATTGGATGGAACGGGCTTTCCACCAAAGAAGGATGTTGAAATCCGTATCATTAGTATCAACCCCATGCGTTAAATCATCGTCAAGTTCTTTTGTAGCGAGAGTAGAAGTGGAGGACGATGAGGATTGGGTTCTCCGAAATAAAATAGAATGAAGTTGGTCGTCGAAACGAGCGCTTTTTGTAGGTACGGAACTACTAGAAGAAGACTCCCCCTTATCCTTAGCATAAATCTTACATAATTCACGTAAAACATCAATACATTTTTGGACATATATTTCAACATCAAAGTCGAGAATATTAAGCATTTCATAATAAAAGAGTAAACTATTAGTTAAACCTATTTGTTTAACACATGGATCTAATAAGGAAGCTACGCCATATATATATGGAAAAGAAGTAAAATATTTTACCCATTTTGTTTTCATATCATCAACAATTGGGATTAAACATGGTTCAACATTTTCAGCAGTTTTAAAAGCAATAACAATTTTTAAACATTCAAGTATAACTAAATGCACATTAGGCTCGTACACAAGAGAAAAAACGTTGGTGGCATTGTAATACGGTTTTAATAAGTTACAAACATTAGCGGCAATTGTCCACATACTATTATCAATCATTGCATCTTCATCACGTTGGTGACTATTATAAAACTCAGTTAAAACATTAAAGCTTGTTTAATCAATTTATATGTCGAGTTCCACCTAGTGGCACAATCGGTACCCCATTGTTTATTTCGTAACCCATGTTTATCACATAATGTTTTCCATTGTGTTTTCATCGATCTAGCATTTCTAGTCCAATTAATACAAGTTTTAATGGGTTCTAAAAGTGGTGCTAAAAAAGCAAGTCCTTCTTGAGCCGACAAATTAATAATATGGGCACAACACCTAACATGCACAAGATCACCATTTAGCAATAAATAATCCATTTGAAGAACATAATCAATACATTTAGTATTAGCCGATGCATTGTCAAAAGAGATGGAGAAAAGCTTTTTAGTCAAATTAAATTTATCTAACGTTTTCTTAAGACGCAAATAAATGTTATAACCGGTGTGTTTTTCTTCCATGATATCAAAAGCAATAATACGTTTTTGTAGAAAAAAATCATTATCAATCCAATGGACGGTAACACACATAAAGGGATTATTTTGTTTTGAAGTCCATGTGTCACTAGTTAATGCTACTCTACCATCAAAATTAGCAAAATATGCAATCAATTCTTTTTTTTGTTCTTTATATTGTGCCATAGTACGATCTTTCAAAGTGTGACGGTTAACATGAGAATAAGCCGGTTGTAAAGCAAGCCTATTAAAATTTTCCAAATTTACACTTTCACCATAAGTAAAAGGCAACTCTTCAAGATTAACAAAAGTGGCCATATGATCAATCATATTTTTTGGGAATAAAAGAAAGGCTTACCTCCGCCGGCTTGTTCACTCATGAAACCGCTTAGTTGAGTTTGAGTTTGGCTACCAACACCACTTGCGGTGATACCATGGTCGTTCCTCAAGTGCCGACTCATACTTCCAAACCCGGTTCCAATGGACCAAGCATAAGATTTCATAATCTTTTTTATGTCACAGCAAACCGTGCATACACAACGAAAATGCCTTGGTTTATTTGGGACGGGCACTTTCTCGTAATATTTCCATACATAGGACACTTTTCCTGATGGTTTACTTCCACCCGCTTCTTCTTCTTCTTCTCCTTGTTCAACTTCTTCATTACGGTTAGAACCTACAATAAATTAAAATAATATAATTAGATATGTGAAATTGTGAATCAAAAAAAAAATTGTAGTAAAATAAATAATAACACTAATTAAAAATCGAAATTGAAATATAATAATAACACTAATTGAAAAAAAAATTTATTACCCTCTTGAGACGCAAACATGGCTTCAAATTCTTCCGGAGTATAATCTCTTCCCTCTTCCATTTTTTATATAATTATAATTTTTATATTTTTATATAATAGTAACTATTAAAATTATATTGTAACTATTATAAAAACTTGAAAATTGATATATGTAAAAATGTAGAATAGAATAGATAGAGAAGTGAGAAAGTGGGAGGATTAGTGTTAGAATTAGGGGGTATTTATAGGAAATTAAGTAGGGAAAAAACAAAAAAAAAATTAAAAAAATAAGAAAAATGGCATATAGCCGTTGGGACTCAACTCCAACAGCTATATTTGGGTGGGGCGGGCCAAGGACGGGCCGGGCCGGGCCGGCCAGGAGGGCGGGCTGGGGAGCGGGCTGGGGAGCGGGCCAGGCTAATAATCATGGACCCGGGCCCGGCCAGGGGGGAGGGGCGGGCTGGAACGGGTCTGGCAACGGGTCGGGCCGGGCCGGGCCGGGCTGACCCGCCCTTTTCCCCATGTCTACCAATACCTCGATCAAAGAACAACATGATTGAAGCTTTATCAAAAGTAGCTAGCTCACGCTTGTAGGATGTCTTCCGTTTAGAAAGGGTTGACGTCAGGAAATTAAAGAGCCTAATTAAAACAATAGCGACCATATGGTACAATTGAGCAACGAGAAACATATTGAATGACTAATATAATCAGCTTTAAAATGGATGGTACGATACGTAGGGGGTGACAAAAAGAAAGATCGCTATTATATCCAACATTTTTTTACTAATCGAGGGAACCCTATACAAGGGGGGATCCTCGAGCCCACTCTTAAAGTACCTGACCGTAGGGGAATCAGCTGAAGTCCTATCAGACACTCATTTAATTTTGGAATTAGGCATCATATTGAGGTCTGGAACCTAGCTAGCGCACAAGGCTATGTGAGCATAGTACTAATGGCTAATAATGAGGAATAATGCTAAGGAACTCACCCAAAAATGCAGGAACCGCCAAATCCATGCGTCTACCATACATGCATGATGCAACCGTAAGGGATCTGCATTATAATTCCAATACCTTTGGCTCAATGGGGAATGGACATATTATGATATTCCACAACCAGACGCGAGGTAGGATATTCCTGATCTTAATTGACCATCGACTACTTTTATAAATGGATAGGGGACGAAACAGTAGTGAATATAACAGAAGCGCAAAACATAAAGTGACATCGCAGAATGTGATAACCCAGTTGGAAGTGCCGAAGTTCATGATTTTTTTTTTTCACCACGCATGATAAATTGACAACGATAAGCTGGGTAGTGACTAGAAATTTCCAGAATGTAGAAATTTACAGAATGAATTATGCTTACCTAACCTATATGCCACACCTAGAGCAACGGACAAGACGAAGTGAAAAAACGCAGGTTCGACACAAAATCTGTAATAGCTAAAAAGTAAAAATGAACAAGCTGCAAGGGAAAAAATAAGCTCTATTAAGGATCTAGTCGGACTAAGGAAAAGACAACTTCAAAGGACGACAAATAAGCTCATTAGTGTGTTACTAGTATAGAATCCGTGGTAAAGCACGGTATTTCTTAGAATTTTCTATTATATAGAAAAGCCCTCGTTTGAATTATTGACATAATATAATTTTTAAGATAAATATATACTCCCTCCCATCCAAAATGATCTTTTCACTTCTTAAATATATGTGAGAACACAAATTCTTATTTCAGACGGACTAATTCCGTCTGAAAAATAAGACGGGATTATGTTGCCACTTTTTGATAAAATGTAACCACAACTTATATCAACTTGTTTTCAATAGTGGTTACATCTAACTGTAAAGTGGTTACAAAATCCCGTCTTATTGCTTCAGACCAAAATGGTCCGTCTGAAGCAAGACCAACTGATGTGAGAAATATTTTATTCAAGTGGGAAGATCATTTTGGATGAGAGGGAGTATGCTAATAATATACTACATGTTTTTACAAGAATATATAATAGTGGTTTAATTATGAAAGTTTGCATCAGGTACATTCATATGTTTATTAGCAATAAAAACATTCTAAAATTGTGATAATTCTAGTGGACCCAACTATTTAAATTTAAAGATTGAAAGATTCTTTAAAACATATTGAATGAGCAATAGTAATAAGAGGATTTGGAAAATGGCAATTGATATGAGAGTTGCTGTTAATAATTTATAGATTGAAAGATTTTAAAATCTCATGGTCCCAACTTAGGTGGCCATTCTCTTTTACTAACATTGGAGTGGGAAAAATTTAAGATAGACTTAATCTTTTAGTTATAGGGGGATGTTCAAGGATAACCACGGTTAAGGAGTCTCCCGATCACTTGCCTCCAAACTTGGTTTACGGACCCGAGGCTCTCCTAGAAATCTAGGTACAAAAACCAAACTTGGTATACTGATCCGTTTTAAGCTTAACACGGGTCAAATATTAATTAAATCACCCCAGTTACTGCCTAGAAAATACCAAATTTTTTATCTTTATTAACCACAAGTGAAAATATTTAACCCGTAAAATATATAGTACCCGTATTATGCAAGACTTAGGGATTGTTAACGCTATTATGGATGAAATAAAACTAATATATAATTACATTTACTAGTCAATGATACTAAATAATTACTTGGCGCAACTTTGAATTCGGCCTTGTTCTTTTGGACCTAAAGTCATCCCCTTTTAGTTCAGTTCAGCTCTTATAAGTTCAGTTTAGTTCATCTTCTATAAGTTCAGCTCCTATAAGTTCAGTTCAGTTCAGTTCAACTTCTATAAGTTCAGTTCAGTTCAGCTCCTATAAATTCAGCAAAATGAAGTTCGGTTCAAAAACATTAAGTTAACTTATATTAAATTATTTATGTTAGACCTGTTAATAACTTATTAATTAAAATTCACATGTTTTATAAAATAAGACAATCTACTTTTATATATGAAATAACTTTTCATTTAATGGTATTATATGAGTTTCTTTTCATATTTAGACCGTTTCACCTTTTTTATTGTTAAATTAATTAGTTATATACCATTTATTAATTGATGTCTTCAAGTTAAATTGATCATAATTTTATACTTATGAAAATGAAGACTCATATTAATCATCCTAAAAATTTCTAAATTACACTAATCTTTGGGTTAGATGTACAACTATATTTATTAGGACAAATATTTGTCAAGGAAGATAGAGATAAAAAAGAAAGAGATGAGGAAAAGGAAAAAATGAAAATAGATGATTAAAAAAAGATGTAATAAGTGAATAACATAATGTGTATAAAGTGATAATTTTTTATTTTATTTTGTATTTTATACTATATTTTTTTTTTGTCAATAATATCTTTAAAAAGTAAAGATAATAATAGTAATAAAGTTAAATTAAATTAATTTAAGTAAAATTCAGATTGTATAAGTTATGTTGATAAAAGTTTCACCTCCTATAAGTTCAGTTCAATTCAGTTCAGTTCAGCTCTTATAAGTTTAGTTTAGTTCCGCTCCTATAAGTTCAGTTCAGTTCAGTTCAGCTCCTATAAGTTCAGTTCAGTTCAGCTCGTATAAGTCCAGTTCAGAAAAGTTCAGCAAAATTCAGCCCAAAAGAACAATACCTACGACCTATTAACTTTACAAGAATCTTGAATATTGATAAAAAATAAAAATCTAGCTCCTTAGTTGATCTTATATACTCCCTCACATCCAGATCAAAGGTTACACTTACCTTATTTGGACCATCCAAACCAAACTACCCATTCCTTTTTGGGTAACAAATAAGACCGAATACTCCCCATCTACCCTATATATTTACACAAAATGCCATTACCCCACCCACCCAACTAACATTAAATATTCAAGTAGTCCTACTTCCATTCCAATACTACCCTTCCTTTATCAACTTTTTCTTAAAACTTGTGCTCCCTCCCCTCCCATGTAACCTTTGGTTTGGATGGGAGGGAGTATAAACAATGTTACTACTAGTATAGGTCTCTTTCAAATGGCACTGAGTTTCAGATTGTCACATAGTTTCAGCTTAATAATTATAGCTAATTGTATTTAAAAACACTTTGAGTTTTATTTTCAATTACATTCAATTAATATTGAAAAATATTAAGATCAAGTTAGAATATAAAAAATTTAACATTTTCACTTCGAACAAAAATAATCGTGTAATTGGAATTTTTTTTGTCAAATAAGTTATTTACAAAAATATGATTGTTTGACTAACATAACTTATGAATATTTTTCCGCATTTAAAGCCTTTGATTAACCATATAGCTATGTTAGTATTCCTTGTTATAATTTACCAAGAAACAACAAATATAAAGGAATAAAGATATTAATCACACTCATTTAATAATATGATTAAGATCAAAATATGGTTTGAATGAATAAAATACATTAACCTCAACTATGAAAGTTGTGGTGTTTCCATATTTGATAATTTATGTAACACATACGAAGCATATAATAAGTCTCATATATGTCTAGAAAAATTTCCTAAAATTAGGCCAATTTCTGGTTAATGGAGTTTAGGGCGAAAATCTTTCTAATTTTTCTATTCTTTTAGTAGATAGAAGAAGATTATCCGTTAATTAGCTTTTCGTTCATTCATATTTATTTTTCTCATTAATGTATTTGTTGGAAATGAAATATTTAATGTAAACGAATATACTTCCTTCATTCATAATTATTTTTCTCATTAACTTTTCATGGTCTACAAAATATTATTTTGACCGCAAGGAAGATATGTATTTATATTGTTTTCATGTTGAAAAATATATTTTGTAAAATATAGTTTAATACATTCAAATTTTATGTATTTTTTATTTTACTTTTCAACTTATTCAAAATGAAATATTGATAACTTTGACTTAAAAAGTCAGAGTAGGTCTTGTTTCAGACAGCATTAAGTTAAGACCTCTCACAAGCCCCTTTTCATTCTAACACTAGTTCTGTAACCCGTGATACTCACGGGTCTGCTTGGTTAATATTTTTATGCTTTTACTTATGTTTGCTTAGGTTTTTTTTTTTCACGACACCTTCAGTTTGGATGATGTAGTAGTTTTTATACGAAGATGAAATTGTACGGAGTAAAACTTATGACTGGTGTGTATCAGTATTGCTTATACCTGCTGGGTTCTAATCTATTATAATCTATTATAAATGAAGTGAAATGATTCATCAAATAAATTAAAAATAGATGAAACATCTATGAATGTTTAAGTAAAAAAGACAGGAAGCTACTTGCTTGTGCTATATAAAAGTGTGCACTTTCTAGCATTACAAGTCTGATAATACCGATGTCGAACCCCTTTTATTCAGGGCTGGGGGATGCATCTGCACACCCTTTTTCAGGAAAAAAAACAAATACAAATTTGATTAGTTAGGGAGCCCATTAATTATGATAGTCTAGTGGTTGGTGATGTTTTTTCTTACCTTAAAAGGTCATTGGTTCAATACTTCGATTGAGCAAATAAGATTTTTAATGTATAACTCGATTTTCCGTTGTAAAATGTTGGGATATTCTACAGTGTACCCTTGAGTTTTTCGTTGTTGTACCCTTACTTTTTTGAAATTCTATGGTATACCCCTAAACTCTATACATTAGCCTATATCATGACCTTATTTAATACCTTTGCTAAATTAGTTTCTTAATTCACCTATGAAGTCATGTATTTACCATTCCAATTACTCGATAATCTACTCCTTTACTTGTTAATTTGCCGAATTAGACATTAACCCATCAAATGTTATTTGAATCTAACTAAAAATTCATCAAATCTTCATTATCATGTCATGAATCATAAATGATGGTTTTAATGGTAATTTGTGCTTATTAAGAGTTATTTGTGATGCTTCTCATATGGGATGCTAATACAACATTAATGAGTCCGAATAAAGGTCATAGTATGGTTGTTTGATAATGACAAAGTTAATGGTAAGTTAAAAAAGGTCATGATGGAGAAATAGTAAGAAATTTAGGGATACAAGTTAGAAAACTGAAAAAATAAGGGATACAACGTAGAATTTCCCTAAAAAATTTCACACATCCTCATATATTAACCAAATAAGATGTGCACTTCTTTTAAGTTTTAACATACTACCTTTCTTCATTTCCCCACCTTTTTTCTCTGTATCTTTATCCAAAAAAATCCTAAAAGTTGGATGGAGGACACTAATGAGCCACATACATTAGGCACTGTTATATGGAATAAGTAACTCCTTATTCCAATTTCCATCCATCGGTTTGAGATTTTTTAATTTAAACGACGAAAACTCAACTTTGTTGAGCAGTTGTCTTCTTGCCTTTGCATACTACTTGTACGAAGTATTCAAAAAGACTAATAATTTCATCTATTCCATTCCACGTCCCTTAATCTCATCCCCTTCCCCTTAAACCCATCCCGCCTCCCCTTAAACATGATGACATCTATTAAATAAGATACGTAACTACTACTCTTTGTTTTCTCAAAATCACACAGTTTCTTCTATCCAGGTCAACATTATTACAATATATTTCCTGAAAATTTTATGTAGTTATATTGCTCATAAAGGCATGGTTTTTTCCTCTTTCTTTTGGTGATCGGATCGGCAAAGTTAAGTTACGTAGGTGGAAAATACGATGAAATAATCATAATATATTCAAACATAATTGAGTATAAAGGACTATATATAAACAACACTAACATAAAATTTCTCAAGCCCCCGATAGGCTATCACTAACATTAAAGTGTACAACAATGTAATACGGGTGATTTTATTCTGATCAAGAATTGTACAAAGTATATCATACATATGAAATTACGGTAAGCGAATTCCTATAGTAGTTTCTAAAAATTGCAAATGATTTAAAAGCTAAAAAGTACAATTCTGAAAGAAAAAACTAAAAACTGCATAAAGATGACAAACCTTATTGCATTTAATCAGCAAAAATCTAACCTGAAATTGAAAAGAAAACTGCTTGAAAAACCGTCAGAATTATAATTAATAGTAGTGTAGTACAACGTTTGCACCAAAATAAAGCAGTAATATTAAGTACAAAGTTTACAATGGAAGCAAGTTTACGAAAAAAAAATACAATATTAACTGTTTCCATCTCTAGTTCTCTACCAGTTCATTTCATGAGTTACTGTCTAACCTATCCTCAATTTATAATCTCTCCCTCTATTTGAGATAATTATATGTAGAACAGTTAATGACGTCGATCTTTCAGTTTCCTAACAACGAAACGCTTGAAGACAAATTCAGTTCCCCTGCCTCTTAATCTTAAGTCCTCATTTAAGAGGTGCAATAAAAAAAAGAGGAAGAATTACCGATCCATTTTTAGTTGTCTTTTGATATGCTTAGTGTTAATTCAATTGCCAAGTTATACGTGTAGTTACAAGAATGCTCAAGGTTTGTCAATTGCTTGAGCCACGTGTACTTTAGAGAATGCTTAAGGAACCCTTTTTATATTATTGTATAGATTATTTTAGTCGGTTATGAGTACGTCTTAATTTAAAACCGTCTGAAACAAGAAATTGTGAAAAAGTCAAAGGTTATGTAGTCCGTACATTAATCAATTTAATAAAGTATTAATCTTGAATATTTTACACTTTATAATAATGAATATTTTAAATAGCATACCAGTGCACTTTGAACGGTTTTAAAACTAGTACTAATTATTATCACAAATTCTCATTTTTGACGGTCATTATCCGTCACAAGCTTGTAACGGGTCGGATCCCTCTCACAAACTTGCAAGTGGGAGGGCAAGTGGTAAATTATTAATTTACTACTTGCCCTCCCACTTGCAAGCTTGTGACGGATAGATCCGACCCGTCACAAGCAAGACTAATTGAATTATTATTATGTTATCAACCGTACCTACTTGTGGGCCACTAATAATCCAATCGTGAATTCCAACCGTGTAGTTAGGGGTGAGCAAAACCGGGTACCCTATACGGTTTTAATAACCGTATCGGGTACCCGGTTTTTGGAAGGCCAAAAATTAGAACCCGAATCCGACCCGGTTTAACCGGGGACCCAGTTTTCGTATACCCGGTACCCGAAAACCGTATACCCGGATCCGGTTTAATTGATAATGCTCAAACCTGGAAATAGAGTCCACAACAGTAGTAACGACCAATAAATAAGATGCTTATATAATCCACAAGGATCATTATTACAAAACACAATTACTTGCAAAGTCAGTAGGTAAAATAGCAAAATACAAATTTGCAAAATTTCACACAGAAATTTGTCACTGATAAAGTGAGTTGCGTATATTACAAGTTTCACATAAAATGATTGGTGCTCAAAATTTCACCCATATAGTCAAAATAGAAAACAAAATTTTACATACAACATTTTTTTGGTTATTTTTAATTAAACCGGGTCAAAATCGTATACCCGGTTTTGATTTTCCCCGACCCGGACCCGGTACGGTTTTTTTAAAAACCGTATCGTATACCTGGAAATTCGTATTGTTTACCGGAAATCTGTGTAATTAAAACCGTATACCGTATCGTATCCGTATATTAAAGCCGTATCGTATATTTTTGCTCAGTCCTACGTGTAGTAGCTTTCAGAGTTTTAGTAACCACTGTACTATCTCAATTTTTATTTTATTTTATTTTAAAAAAAAACTATAATATCTCATTATTATACTGGATTTTAAAACATCGACGACGTTTTTCATAAAAAAGACGACTCTTGCCTTTCGCCTTTCTCTCTCTAAAACATATTTTCTCGCAAATTCTTTTACTAAAATCAAAATCCAATATACATCTCTTCACCCACCGCCACCACCGCGACAACCGCCCCTGCCCCTGCCACTGCACCCGCCTGCCGCCGCCGTGCCGCCTCTTCTGCTGTCGTCCCGCCCGCCGCCACCACCGGTAAGTGTTAATTTTTTTTTTTTAAAGTTTTGTAGATCTAGTTACAATATTGTTAGTTCTTGGTTTAATTTTGTTTAATTTGTTGTTAGTTTTTGGTTTAATTTGTAAGATAACTTTTATTATATATAATTTATGTTTGTTTTGTTGTTGTTTATTGTTTAATTTGTGGTAATAATTTGTATAAAGAAACAAAGTATCGATTTTTTTTCCGAGTTCTTTATCCAACCATGGTGGGATTTGGGGGAAAAAAAATTTCTTCATCCAACAAAAAAATTTTTTCGCCCAAATCCCACCATGGTTGGACGAAATTTTTTTTCTTCTGGACGTCCAACCATGGTTGGACGAAAATTCTGGACGTCCAACCATGGTTGGACGTGTGAAATTTTCGTTCAACCATGGTTGGACATCCAGATATTTCGTCTAACCATGGTTGGACGTCCAGATATTTCGTCTAACCATGGTTTGAATTTTTTGTTTAAAAGTCCGTCCATGGTTTCTTTGAAATATTTTTATAATTTGTTAATTAAGTTGATTAAATTAATTTGTTCGATGATAATATGTTTTAAGAATATTATTAACGCTTATTTGAATGTTCAAAATTGTCTAATGCAGATGGGAGATCGAGGAAAGAGCGTTATGGTTCCTGAAGATCATACGGTTAACCGTAGAGTCACGGCTTCAAAGCGCCGTATTGTTTTTCGGTGTAGTAGATCTAATCTCGTTAGTAGCGGTATTTCTGAGAGGGAGAGGTCGGAGGAGGTAGGAGGTAGTGTTCCTCAGATCGATCAGAGTTTCGAGGAAGCGGAAGACGTTTATAGGGAAGATGATATTGTTGACGAGGGTTTGGTGACGAGGAGTCGGAGGGCGAGGAGGATATTGTTCAGCGGTCCGTACCTTTTTTGAGATCGGAGCTACCATTGTCTCAGAGGTTAGCTCGGGACTCCTTTGGCCGCTATTCTAGGTTGGAGGATGGTTCGCAGAGGGAGCCGCAGAAGAAGCCGCGTTGAGACAGTGATTGGCTTCTTAGAGCCCCAATTTCTGGTGGGCCCCGTAACATTTCAGTGTTACGGAGTTTTGGTGGGCATGTGGCATATAGTAGTTGGACCGAGATCGAGGCGGCTAGGTCCTTTATTAAGTGCTACGAGAGGCTGAGTTATATGGATGGGTTAGGGAGTATGGAGGTACCGACTGATGTTGTTAGGAGGTTTCAGCTTTCTGGGTTGATGATGTACTGCACGACAGCTTTGGATGAGAACCTTCTGAGCGCTTTCATAGAGAGGTGGCAGCCGGATACCAACACATTTCTTATGCCTTTCGGGGAGATCACCATTACGCTTCACGATGTGGAGCAGATTCTTGGGATTCACCCTACTGGTACGAGGGTGTTTGTGCGGGGCACCTCTGCTGCCGGTTCTTCGAGGGAGGTGTTGGGGTTGAAGATGGATGTGGCACAGTTTTCTGGCATACATCCCGGCGCGGTGGCACCACCGTTATATAAGGGTGGTGGCTTGTTGGTGTCATCTTTGAGGGCCTATATCAAGGAAGGGAACGTGCATGACTCCCTCCGTGCTTATTTGTTGTTGTTGTTGGGACAGACTTTGTTTGTGGACAAGTCTGGTGATAGGGTGTCAGCTCAGTTGTTACCCTTGCTTGATGATCTGGAGCAGGTTGGAGAGTATGCTTGGGGTGCCGCTTGTTTGGCATATCTGTACCGGCAGCTAGGCATGGCATCGCGACGGGAGGCGCGCGGTGTTAGTGGGTGTCTGCCCTTATTGCAGGCCTGGATTTACGAGTACTTCCGCCGGTGTCGGCCACACGGGGGAGATTATTTGGAGGGTAGGCCACGGGTCGATGCTTGGAGGCACGTTCCTCGGTTTAAGGGCGACCTTGACCATTTTCAGATGTGGCGTGTTAGGTTGGACGGGCTTTGCAGGGAGCATGTCAGATGGACGCCTTATTGGACGCGTATGCCGAGTTCTTCGAGATATTCTCGCTATTCCGGCTATATTCGATTTCAGTCTATTGTTGAGCCGTATCAGCCTGATCAGTGTATGCGCCAGTTTGGGTACATTCAGACTATCCCGATGCCTATGCCTATCCCATGTACCGAGTACCGTCCAGCGAAGAACGGTTATAGTGTGGAGTTTGGCCAGGAGCCCAATACGATGTGGGGCCACGAGACTTCCGTGGTGAACTTCAAGAGTCGGTCTCGGCGAGCTACGATGCCTTTCGAGGTATCTCGAGACTATGAGAGATGGTACGATGATATTTCTCACCGATTCTTTTTTCCACCTTCGGATCGTCTTGAGTTTATGCGTCCACATTTTCACGCTGAGCCAGAGGTAGCCCTTGCACTTAGTCGGCAGTTCTCAGATGTCTATCGTTTACCTACTCCGGAGATGCAGCAGCAGCAGTTAGATATTTTGTTTAGTCAGATGAGCATGTACTACGACACCCATGATCAGGGTAACTAGTACCGGATATTTATGCATCGTATTTGTTTTATTTGGTTTTTATGTAGTATTGACTTATCTTTTATTTATTTAGTTATTTGTTTTTATTGGTTTGTTGATTTATTTACTTTTATTTATATTATTGTTGTATTGGCTACAACATGAAAACCCTAAAATTTTCTCTATTTAAACCCTTTACCCAACAAATTATATCCACACAACTCACTATCTTCTCTCTACTCTTAAAATATATTACTCCTCTTATCCTACACATTAATCATGGTGATGACTAACATACAACTAGTGAATTATTATCAAAATAAAATTTACGAGATAGTTAACGAGTTTCCCTTACTATTCGACCGCCTTATGATTGTGTTGAATAATCATGTACTTAATAATTTCATTAGTCGTGGCAATCCTCCCCTATCTTCGCTTCAACTAATTCATGGACCTATTTACGGTCTCAACAACCCTTCCATTCATCCTAGGAACGTAACAGAAAGTATGGTTACTTTTAATCTATTGTCTAATTTTTCTAATCAAAAAAAATTTGCAGGAATTATTATGAAGTTTAATTTTTGTATTTTCAGAAACTGTCATCTTGAAGCGATGTGAGTGGGAGAAAGTGAGGTTGGAGATAGTTGAACTGTTGAAGAGGTGTTTGACAGTTGTCCCATATAGGACCTTACACTCTCTATGTTCAGGGGACGGCCGGATGTTCGTGGGGCCATTTCAGAGTCGTAAAACCTTTGAAATGTATGTAACTCACGAAGAGGAGGAATTTTATGGGCCTAATGGTTCTTCATCCGAAGGATATTCAACTGATTAAGTGTTAATTTAACGCTGATTAAGTGTTGGTTCTGCAAAAAATCGTTGTAATATTTATCAGTTTTTAATTAATGATTAAAGTTTTCAGTTGAGTTGTCACATCATGTTCAGAACTTTATTAAAGTCGTCAGTTGAGTTGTCACATCATGTTCAGAACTTTATTAAAGTCGTCAGTTGAGTTGACACATCATGTTCAGAACTTTATTAAAGTCGTCAGTTAAGTTGTCACATCATGTTCAGAACTTTATTAAAGTCGTCAGTTGAGTTGTCACATCATTTTCGGACCAAATCCCAAGCCTCACCTCTATTTAAGGAGCTCACTCCACCATCATTTTTCATACAACTGACTATCTCATCTACTATCTCTCTAAAATCTCTCTTATCATTCTATCTATTTTCCTTCTTTCCTCCATCATGCCTATGAACGATGTTGAAGAGGTTAATTTCATACAAAATAGAATTGATGAAATTGGTAATGAGTTCCCTTCGATGTTTCGTCGTTTACAAATCGTGTTTAATAATAATATCATTTGGGATTTCTTCAACCGTTATGAACCTAATCTCGTATCACTACCAAAAATGATGGGTACCCCCTATAAGACAAATTACCCTCATATTCCTGAAATAAATATAACAAAAGGTAAAATTTCTGTCAACTTTAATTTCATACCTTAATAATATCAGTTCTTATCATTTACATTTGTTCGTTCTTAATCATCATTTGTTATCATTTTATGTTGTTCTTTAGAATCGGTCCTTCTGAAAAGGGATGAACTAAAGAGGATCGAGGCGGAGCTGATTGAGTTTTTCAAAAGATGTGAAACCATCATCCCGTCCATGACACTGCATCAGCTGATGGAGGGTTACCAGGGTGATGGTCAGATATTCCATGGCCCGCTCGAGTCAATTTTTATATACCACATTTATACCGGATACATGGAGGAGGAGTTATTCAAGCCAAAGGAATATTCATCCACAGATTACTCCACTGATTAGTCTAATTAAATTGACTGCAAATTTCGGTCAATTATAATGTAGGAAATCTTCATCACCACATTTTTTCACTAAAATTTACTGCAAATTTATAAGTAGAAGAAAGTAGAGATTAAGAATCAAAGGAAGAAACATTTGGCAAATCAATAAGGTATGGATATGGAAATGGAAATGGCAGCAGAGAAGCACATCGAAGAAATAAGAAATAAGAAAGAAATTGACTGCAAATTCCTTCGAAGTTAACATACCTTATTGATTTGCAGACAATTTCTTTCTTATTTCTTATTTCTTCGATGTGCTTCTCTGCTGCCATTTCCATTTTCATATCCATACCTTATTGATTTGCCAAATGTTTCTTCCTTTAATTCTTAATCTTTACTTTCTTCTACTTATAAATTTGCAGTCAATTTTAATGAAAAAATGTGGTGATGATGATTTCGTTTGCATGTATGGGTATTTTAATCGTTTATTCTATGTAATTTAATTTTAAGACTTTAATTTATGTCAGCTTTATGTATCCACTTTAATGTATGTCAGCTTTATTCGAGTATTGTCAACGTCAATTATATTTAACCCAAAATAAATTTAGATAAAAAAAAACAAACATTACATAAATATTCATCAAATATACAATTACATTTTTAAAATATTAATAAAGTGCTTAACCAAAGCTCAATTTTCGGGCAACTTCATCATCGGTGCTTTCATTTCTTCTTCTCCGACTTCTTCCCGTGGTGGATCCAATGCAAGCGTTCCAGTTCTCGATATTTCTTTGGTACAAATTATCGAGATGACTGACACTTTCGTGTCTATAAGTCCGCCAAGCGGGAGCTAGTGGTGGCATGGCAACATCCTCTTGCGGCCCTCTTGAACGCAACCGCATCCAATGACTGTGGTAGTTTACAATCCACATAACACCAAAGGGTTTTTGTCCTGGAACCAAAGCCCTAAGTGGTAAAATTGTCTCACAACTACCGACCCAAATTTACTCACCATTGTCGCGACGGAAATGACCGATAACACAAATAGTCCAATTGAAGGTGGTTGCAAATACAAGTAAGTGGTCGCCACACATCCACTGCTCCGGACCTCATGGGATCTCAAGATAGAACTCGACACGCCTCAATGTGGTCTCAAAGCCTGTCAAACCAGTCGTAGAGGATGGATGAGTACCGAACAAGTTCTTGTAGACATCGTCGCTCCTAATCTCTCGGCCACACCACATCCTCATCTGAAGGTAGTCATCCTCTTGCCCCCGTTGGGATGTGATATAACCCGAAAACCAGAGTGCCCATCGTCACCGACATCTACCCAACCATCGAACTGGCCCCAAAGCACCTCTGGTACGCCGTATCGTTTAGCCCAAGTTGAGATAAGGCCGATGGTGTAATTTCTTTCTAACGGAGCACAAGGTGGTCCTGGAGGAAAGTCCCCAAATAAGTGAGTACGAGCAGTAGATCCATGAGTGCTAGCTGTCCCATATTTCCTTTGACTATGCTCGAAAGACGACTTGTTCCTTGGCGTGGATTTTTTAGGACGGCCTTACGGGTTCTCATTTATAGGAGGTGGCAAAACTTCCTCGTCCTCCGGATGTAGGGCGTCACGCATCTTCTCGGATACCAACCTACGGCGAACCGGGTCACTGTTTCTAGCTTCCACTACTAACCCATCAAACTCATCATCATCGGTTCTCGGCATTTGATCAACACTATCAAATACCAAGGTCTTCCAAAAAACGTGAACATCCTCAACATGGACCCTCCAACCTCTCCTACTCAAATCAACCAATTTGCATGCATAAGGTAGGCCATGAGTTGTCTCAAGCACATGTCCACATCCCTCCTCTAACCCGACACCAAGACCAAGACCTCTCTGAAGCTCCTCCTCCATTAATCCTATTGCCTTCGTCAACACGACCCCTAGCAACAATGAGAACAAATGACTAGTTATACGAGGCCGACTCCTTGAATCCTCAAGTGCCTTTCTAATCTCCGAGTGTTGACTTTCAAGCATGTCATTCATCTTCGACCACATACTATCAAGTGTCAAATTTGCACGTTTCAACCATGACTTAAGTAGAGAATGAGCCGACTCGACACGGGAAGTAGACGTCTTACCGAAATGTAGGACATCGTTTGTATAACATCGCACAAACTTCTCCTTGTGCATCGCCCAAGTGCTCAAAACATAGTTCCCTAAGGAAACCCACTTGACACGAAAACACTCCCATGCTCTTTCAAACTCTTCCACGGTTAATGCATCAATAACCCGTACCCAACCCGCTTCTAGATTATAGTAGACAAGATCTCTATACCACTCGGTCTTGTAGATGTTCAGGGTTTTGGCATTGATGGCGCGGTTCACGTGCCACCGACACAAGAAATGACTAGAACCGGGAAACACTTCCCTAAGAGCGGCGATCAAACCCAACTCCCGGTCGGTGACGAAGACGGTAGGGGAAACAAAGACAGGTGCAAGAATGTCCGACAACCGCCTCAAAATCCACGTGTAGGAATCCTCGGACTCCGTACAAACAAGTGCACACCCAATTAGGAACGAATTCCCGGTCGGGGTAACACCAACAATCTCAACCAGTGGATTCTTATAGGTGTTTGTCTTGTAAGTAGAATCAATGAGCACAACATAATGATAGCCTCGGAAAAGCTGCACGGCTACGGGATGTGCCATGAATATATGAGAGATCTGTCGTGTCTCCGGATCACTCAAATGCCACATCAAATAATGTGCTTCTACCGCAAGAGCAAACATTTGTTGAGCCGTGTTCCTTCCACCCCTAAATTCCCGCCTCAGTTTCTTCGTCTCGTTATATATTTGATTATTTGACGGTTGAGGTTTAGCCGGCGTTCTTTGGTGAAGAGCGTTCTTGATGTCTTTTGGAAGCACACCGGCCTTAACCTGTTGCCTCACATACGCTTTCTCCTCGTCATCCAAAGCCGCAAAATGACGATCACCATCCTTGTCAACCACTTCCTCGTGATTGTGAAACCCTTTACCCTCGGCGGTGATTATGTTCCAAACTGCACCGCTATCGTCACCTTGCCGATGGTAGTTCTGCACGGCTCGGATACGGAAAGTGCATCCACACTTATTCGACCCACGACGCTTCTCAGGATTATCAATTGCAGGAGGTCTACCATACCTTGAACATCGAAAGTAAGATGCCAACAACCCGTCTTTTCTTCTGTTTTTTGCCCCATTATTTGCTTTAACCAAAGCAAAACCATGATCCATTGCACTCCTACTCGCCCAATTAAAGGCATCATCGCGGGTAACAAAACCTAACGTCGTTTCAAAAAACGGATTGTAATCGGTGTTATTATTCCCAAATTCCTCAAACGAGTCCTGTTCAATGCAAATACGTCGCTAATTAGGCATTAAATAATTAATATATATTAGTAAAACATGATCTACATACGTAAAATGTTATTAATCATGACTATAAAAAAACGATATCATCTCACCATGGTTAGATGAAGAACTGGATGTCATAAACCATGGTCAAACCTCCATTTCACAAGTCTGACCATGGTGGGACTTGTGACCTGGAGGTCTGACCATGGTCAGACATCCATTTCACACGTCCCACCATGGTCAGACGTGTGAAATGGAGGTCTGACCATGGCCAGACATCCATTTCACACGTCTGACCATGGTGGGACGTGTGAAATGGATGTCTGGTCATGGTCCATGACATCCAGTTCTTCATCTAACCATGGTATTTTTTTCTAATTATTTTTTAAAAACCGCAATTGAATTTTAACTAACTAAGACGTTACGTAAATCAATTAAGTTAGATAAGTATAAACAAACAATTACCGGATTCCGGGAAAAAAAAAATTAACAAACGTAAAATTTGATTAATATGTGAACATACCGAAGAGTGTTCGTCCCCCATGATAAGCGATTTAAGAAAATTGTTGTTGTTGGATTTAGTCAAATTGTTCTTGTACGATTTTAATTTTTTTAGTTGAATTTAGTTGTTTTGATTTTTAGAGAATTAGAGAAGAGAGAGATAAGAGAGATAGAGAGTATAATTCATTAAGGGCATTATCGTCTTTTTTATGAAAAACGTCGTCGATGTTTCCTAAAACGTCGCCGATGTTTACCAGGCGCCTTTTTTATTTACGGAGTATTTTGAGTAAACGAGCTGCGAGACAGTGTGTGGTTGAGGGTAGAGGTGAACAACGGTGCGGGTTGGCGCGGCTTGCATTGGCCCGGCCCAACCCAAGGTTACAACAAATCTGCGGCCTACTGGCCCGCCCAACTTGTCTCCTCTACCCGGGCTGATCTCGTGTTCCCTCCTTTCCAACCCACAATGTTGAACACGCCCAAAATGTCTCCTCTGCCTGGGCCGGTCTCGGGCTCCCCCTCCTCTCCAACTCACAATGTCGAGCACGCCCCAACCCGCACACACCCAGCCCGTGTTGTGGGCTCTAGCTCCTTCCCACCAACTCGGCTAAGCCCGCACCGAACCGACACGTCCAGATTTAGTTGAGGAATTACTAAACATATACAGAATAACAATTTTTTCTTCTTGTTGTTTCCTACGATTAGGGGTGTTCATTCACTGTTGTAAAGTGTGTAAACTATCACATGGAACACGAGAATCTAGAGATCGGACGAGCTCGTATCCTAGAATCGAAGATCACGTTGGCTAAGAGGGGACTCAAACCAAAGCATAATCCATTCCCTATGTTTTTCCCACACTTGGACTAGAAAGGTTCGACTAGGAAGGTATTTTAGGGGTTTCTTCGGCCCGAGTTTGAACATGACCGAAAATCGGTAACCATGTGTTTTGTGGACCTGAACACTGGCCCGAAATGTATACAGTAAAGTTCGGGCCGAAGTTGTTTATCTGCGTAGACTACTTTTTTAACTCCCTAGTTACAGGATAACGATAAATCCACACCCATTTTCACTAATGCCAATAATTAATAGGCTAATATGAGAGATTTTGAATTTGCAAAATACGGTAAATACCCAATGCATTCTTATGAATTAGAAGTGTCATCGGTGGAAATAGGTCAATCCGAATGATAAGACATTGGACACTTAAAGGAATATTGTTTTTTGTTACGTAATGGAATATGAAAGTAACTTTTCTTGCAAACTTATTGCATATAAAATTTAAAATACTTGAATATTTGTAAGTGAACTCTACTCAAATGCCAAAAAAATGGTGTTACGCGTTTAAAATGTTATAAGTTGTACTCCGTTAAAACTTATAGTATGTTCAAATTACACTGTCATGTCCTCGTACTCTCCATATTTCGAACCGATAGAACTGCTTGAGGTAGACCAACTGAATGCATCAAAGCTCCATAATCGAGCGGAAGGTACACTCTATTCAGAGTTCCAGACCCGGCAAACGGCGGGCCGTGTCACTCGTGTGAGTTTCAATTTTGAAATTGGTTAGGTCGGGTCCGAATATTTCAAGTTTGTTATTATCTAGTTCATTATGGATTGTGAGTGAAAATTATGCAAAAGAAAAATAAAACGTCGACAGCAGGGTTCGAACCTGCGCGGGCGAAGCCCAACAGATTTCAAGTCTGTCTCCTTAACCACTCGGACATATCGACTTATGTGATCCATTCTTTCTGTTTGTTATAATTAACTCTGTTAGTCCTTTAGTCTTTGATTTATGTAGACGAATGCAAAACTCAAGGGCATCTCAAGCTTGTAATCATAA
>JAIUZE010023312.1:0-12019 GCA_022085475.1 Heliosperma pusillum
TACTCCCTCCATTCAACTCCACATTACACATTTGTTTTTTTTCCGTTTGCTAACGCGTGTTTTGCGTCGTATATATCTTTCGTTACGTATTTGCAAAAGTTATAAGAGTTAGATATTTATAATGTATTTTTCAAGACGAATCAAACAAGATCCAACATGAATATATTTTCTCTTATAAGTTAGCGAGAAATTGAAAATTTATTCTTACTTATTAATAGTGTATAAAAGAGATATGTGTAGTGTTGAATTGAATGGAGGAAATATTATTTAGGTAAGAAACATGTACATCATTTTCATTATTATAACTAGTTTTGCTACCCGTGAAAATCACGGGTTATCTCTGGATATCCTTTGGCATTTTATAATATATTTTTTCTTTTAAATACGATGTAGTGGGTACAATGTGAACAATTGGTATCTCCATTTTTTATTATTCGTTTTTTATTCTTCTACTTAAAAATAAGTAGGCGATAGAAATATTTGTTGCCAACATGCCATGATAATTTATCATTACTGTTAAAATCATATCGCGATAAATAACACTTAAGGTCTTACATTTTACTTGTACCAGATACCATCTTTTGTCTTACATAGTTAAGGACAATTCACTACACCATAGTTGTATTTATCGAAGTAAATCATTATTGCTCTTAATTTTTTTTTAATATACATAAAATGTACAAATGCACAACATATAAAGAGTACAATTAATAATAAGACATATTACTTTGAAAATATGTCAATATTTTAATTGAAAATTCATGCTTACATCTAAGTTGGTCAATTCCAATTCCACCATCCTCTACTTTGGTCAAGTTATATATCACTTTGTAACTAATTGTAATTACATGATACTAATAAAATTATCATAATTTACAAATTCTTGCTTTCACACATAAATCCATGATTGATGTGAGCAATGATGATCGGTGTAATTTGTACACTTCACTCTCGTTTCCTTAGAATGATCTATCGTTTAATTAATATAAAAGATATTTTGTAATAAGATAATAATGGCAAATGAAAAAAGGAGCGTAATAGAAGATTAAATACAAAAAATGAGATGTGGTCCATTTTTCAGGTATATGTACGATCTAATTTTCACGCTTTACTCTTGTATCCTTTTGAATGATCTATCGTGTAAATAATATAAATGACAATAATTTGTAGTAAGAAAATAATGGTAAATGAAAAAAAAAAAAAAAAAAGGTGTAATATGAGATTAGGCGCAAAAATGAGACATGGTCCATTTGTGAGGTGTATAAAAGTATAATTTATCTATCTAGGTATTCATATAGGACATTCAACTATATATATATGATAATTTATAATCTCATAATATTAAAGGAATACAAGCAAAGATGTTTATCAATTGACTCTCATAGAATAACAATTATAAAGTTGGTTTTTCACATGAAGTTCAAATAAATTTCGATATCCATCATTAATGCATATTTTTATTCTAAAAGTTTTAATCATCTTCAAATTTAACTTTCATAAATTTTAGAATTTGATTACGCAAAAAAAAAAACCTTTGAGAAATGGAAGGTTAAATTTACTAATTGTGTAGAAACTAAATTTACCACTACATGACGTTGTTAGTTAGCCAAGCCTACGACTTTATCAAAGCGTCTTCATTATCGCCTACACAATATAAGAAAAATAAAAAACAATACATGAATTAGTAATTGATGATACAAAATTTAAGGAAGTCAAATAAACTACTCAAATTTGTATCCATCACATGACTATTTTAATTTAGAGGAAACAAAGAAATAATGTTAAATAGGAAAGACTAAATAATACTAATTTGCTTGAAAGTTGAATGATGTACATTAACATTTGGTGACATCAAATATTAATTAAGAAAAATAAGCATTCAAAAGTTGACATTCAAAGGCTTTTATATAATCTTTATAGTGATAAAAATTATTGTAAAATTAGTATGGGAGATGAATGAGTGATGGTTTTGGCATTCAAAGGGTTATAGAATAGATAATGAATTGTTTTATATAATATTTATGGTGATAACAATTAACTGCAAAGTTAATATGAGAGTTGAATAGGGTGATGATTAATATACTTCGGCATTCTAATACTACTAATGTAAACACAATGGATGGAGGCTTATGAGGTTCCGACATGGCATTCTAATACTACTCAATTTACCCTTTTTATATTATTGTATAGAATGATAAGAAATAATAAGGCCAACCGTTTCATCTTTAATGTAGTTATTATTAATTACACGAAATGAAAGGGGTTATAATCTATTAATGCTGTGATAATTGTAATTTTAATGTTAAAAGAAGGTGAAGAGTCTTCAGTTAGTGGGAGCCTCAGACGGAGATGAAAAGTGTGCAAAACTCACGTAAGCTATATGGAGGTTTGATTAGATGTCAATGATGTCACGTCAACGTGGCTTCAACACATCGCTCAGTTAGACTTTTTATAATATTGTATAGATTATTTTTAATTAAACATGGAATTGTACCTCGTCATGTATCATTCTCTTAGCTACTCAATGTAACATTTTTATATTATTGTATAGAGAGATTACAAATAGTTGGTAATGAAGATGTAATAATGAGACTCAACTGAGATATTTAATTTGAAAATTTAGGTTTTTTTTATTGTGTCAAGGTATACAAAAAGACAAGAGAAAATGAAATTAAAGTACAATAATTATGTAGGTTTTTTTATTATTTTTGTTATTTATAGATGTGACATGTGGCAAGAAGTGAAGACGTGACACGTGTCACTTCAATGGAGGCTCAACAAGCCTTTTTATATTATTGTAAGATATTATTATAATAGTTTATAACTATTAAGAAATAATTATTTTATTAGAAAAAGATGGTGTACAACTAGAATTGTCCCACATTAACCCAAAATTTTTTAAGTCTATTAAATATCGTCTTAGAGAGTTCTTAAAAGTATATTATTATTATCTCCATCAAAAATTAATTTACGAAAATATCAAAAATAATATTTTTTAAATAAAAAATCAATAGGAGATTCCTTTTATTATTATAATATATTTTTTCTATATTATATTCAAGTGATGTTTAAAATTTTTATATAAAAAACTTTCACCTTTCATTTGACAAAACACGTACCCTCTCTACACACATTAGTTTTTAGGCTTTATATAAATAAATTGGAGATTCGTTTTATTAATATAATCATCAATCAATATATATATATATATATATAAAATAAAAGATGCTTTTTTCGAGTCACATGAGTGGCTCCACCTTTATAGGAAATTTTAAAATAAAAATTAAATTAATACATATACTTTCCAAGTTATGGTTGAACTCTTAGATTTAGATTATAATTTTAAAATTAATTATTTTCCTTATAATATTATCAACTTTTCAACATTAAATTCATACAAATTCTTTCCAAGTTATGGTTGAACTCTTAGATTTTGATTATATTTTTTAAATTAATTATTTTCCTAATAATATATTATCAGCTTTTCAACTTTTTAGAAACTCTTTAAATAAAAATTAAATTCATAACTATTATTTGTCCCACATTGAAAAATAATGTAGATGTGGTACATATATTACAAATAATTTAATTGTCCCACATCGGAAAAATAATAAAGTGGGTAATCCTATGATTATAAATAAGAGTCATCCTTAAACCTTATTGTCTTAGAGGTCTCTTAAAAGTTTGTAGATGTGATGAATATACTATATACAAGTATAAATAGTAAAATTGTCTCATATAATAAAATTAACATAAGGTGGGTGATCATATGATTAAATATAGGAATCATTCTTGGACCTTATATAACAAACTAAAATCTTTTAAGTGTCTTAAGTATTGTCTTGGAGATCTCTTAATGTTTGTCTATTATTATCTTCACAATTGTTAAATTTACATTATGAAAAATTAATTTTAAAAGGTATTATTAAAAAAAATTAAGTATTGTAAAAAAAAATTATGAAGATAATATAATTAGATCCGCGGTGAAAAAAACCCTGCAAAGTATAGAAACTCATATTATTTGCACATACATGGTATAATTATAATGTAGGTGTAGTAAATATATTACTTATAAATAGTAGAATAGTCACACATCAGAATATTATCATAACGTGGGTGATCTTATATTATGATTAAAAAATTATCATAAGGTGGAGTGATCATAAATATGATCATCGCACTGGCTTTTAAACTATTTTTTTATATTGTTATGTTAATAAATGACTTTAAAAATTTAATAAATGACAATTAAGTATATATATTGGTATTATTCTAATATTAATATAACAGTTTAGTAACAGTTAAGAAATAAATATTATATGAAAAAAGATGGTGTACAACTTAGTTTGTTATTAGTCCCGGCCACATTGAAGAATAATGTATGTGTGGTGAATATATTATCTATAAATTGTAAATTGTCCCACATTGAAAAATTATTATAACATAGGGTGATCCTATGATTATAAATATGTGTCATCCTTGAACTTAGGTATAAACCCGCAATTTTTTAAGTCTCTTAATTATTGTTTTGGAAAGCTCTTAACAAAATGGAATTATAATAGTCACAATAGTTAAATTTACATTATTAAAAATTAATTTAGAAAATTATCATAAATAATAATTTTGATGATAAACTACTTAATGTGTTATTAGTCTCACATCGAAAAAAATGTATTTGTAGAAAATATATATACTAAGTATGATTGTAAATAAGAGTCATTTTAGTCTCTTAAGTATTGGTTTAATGAACCTTTAAAATTTTGTATTATTAACTCCACAATAGTGAAATTTACATCATCAAACTTAATTTAGAAAATTTAGGAAAGTATTATATAAGTAATAATTTTGATGGTGTACTACTTAATAAGTTATTTGTCCTACATTGAAATATAATATAAGTGTGGTAAATATATTACGTATAAATAGTATATTGTCCCACATCATAAAATTATCATAAGTTGAGGTGATCCTATAATTATAAATAAGAGTCATCATTGGAACTTAGATATCAACCCAAAATCTGTTGAGTCTCTTAAATATTGTCTTAGAGAACTCTTAAAAATTTGTATCCACATGACCACGTCAGTGAAACTTACATCATCAAAAATTAATTTAGGAAAATATCATTACAAAATAAAGTGAAAAATCTTTTATTTATCTCAATTTACATTTCCTAATATATTATATTCAAGTGGTGTTTATAATTTTTATATAAAAACTTTTACATTCATTTCACAAAAAAATATTGTGAAAATGAGTCATCTTTCGACTTAGATATTCACCCAAAATCTTTTGAATCTCTCAAGTATTATCTTATAGAGATCTTAAAAGTTTGTATTATTATCTCCACCTTAATGAAATTTAGGTCATCAAAATTAATTTAGGAAAATATCATATATAATAATTTTAATGGTAACTACTAAATATGGTATTTGTCTCACATTGAAAAGTAATGTAAGTGTGGTGAATATACTATGTATAAATAGAAAAGTTTGCTCCAAATCAGTGGAGGTAGTCTCAGCAACATGGCGCATAATAGAATGAACAAGTTTGCTCTTATTATAACGCTCCTCACAGTGAGCAATATCCTCTTCAGAAACACGACGTTTGCTGAGATCAATGTAACCCTTATCCTTATCAACCCTAAGCACCATCACAGGCTCAATCCGACCAACCTTAATCAGACTGTTGACACTCCTAATCCTACGCCTCGACAACTCCGAGAACAAAATCATTCCCTCAATGTTATTGTACTCTAGTAGTGAGACGTATGCACCCATATCCGCTATGTTCTTCACCTGTATCATCACTGCCATGTCAACCTCCGGGTACCTCGCCTCGTACATCCTGCACTCCAGATTCGCCATCCTATAAATCTATCTAACGCTGTAAGATTGGATGAAGTAGTAGGGAGACGACGGCCGAGTGATGAGATGCAGTTTTTGAATAGGGTATTCAATGTGATATCAATTGATGAGAGTCTACTACAAGGCTTTAGGCATATAAATACAATAGAAAAAGTAATACAATATTAATAAAATAATATATATAATTAGCTTTTAAAATTTTTGGAAAGTATAGGAGTATAAGATATAGCAGGAGTCCGAAAAACCGAAAAAAATATTAGGTAATATTTGTAATGGAAAATTTTCACGATACTCTTCAACTATGACGTTTTGCATGAAATACCCAAAAATTTTACCCGAAAAACATTGAGTGACCATAACTCGGGTTTACAAACTCGGAAAAATGACGATTTTCTTTTTCAAATCGTTCGTCTTTCCGAGAGCTACGATTTGAAAAAAAAATTAGTCGTATTTGGATTCAATGGCTAGGAGTTTTTGTATGTCAAAGTTTTTTTTACCGAACAAACTTTGAGTGGCCATATCTCTTGGTCACGATTTCAGAATTTGCCAAGTTTTTTTTTCAAATCGTAGTTCTCGGAAAGATCAACAATTTGAAAAAAAATTTTGTCCCTTTCCGAGTTTGTAAACCGAGTTATGGCCGCCCAAAGGTTTTCGGGTACAAAATATGGGTATTTCGGGCAAAATGTCAAACTGGGGGGTAACGTGGGAATTTTCCGTATTTTTAATAGCATAGCTATTATTTGACTTAAAAAATAGTTTGACTATCAATCCAACAAAATAAAATGCGATAAATGCTTTCATGTTTTGTATTATCTACTATCATGTGAAAATAAAATAAATGACCTTTACATCATTTTTTCATTATTATAACAGTTTATTACTATCAAGAAATAATTATTTTTATAGAAAAAGATGGTGTACCACTTATTATAGGTTAGTTGTCCCACTTTGACAAATAATGTAGTTGTGAAAAATATATTACGTATTAATAATAGAATTGTCGCACATTAACCCAAAATCTTCCGAGTCTCTTAAGTATCGTCTTAGAGAGTTCTTAAGAATATATTATTATTATTATTATCTCCATCAAAAATCAATCTATATCCTTTTAAAAGGGAGAACTTGAAAACAATGTGCTTATAAATAGTCTTTTCTATTCGTCCCTTAACCGTAGATCTTCCTTTGCATCACTGCCTTCCATTCTTCTCACACTCTCACAACATACCCTAATCACTCTAACGCTCAACACTCATTTCCGTCTCTCTCCTCACTTCTCGGCCTTCAGTCTGCATCGTTCTAACCCACTCATCATCTCATCAATTCTTCTTATAAACTCACTAGCTTAGACCCGTGTAAAATTGCACGGACATACATAGTCTACTGTAAACAAATGTTTAAAATTTATAGTCCCCCTTATACTAAAAGAATAAGAGGTCTCTAAAATTTTTCCTCCAAAAAACATTTTTTTAAATAAGGTAGCTAATAACAATTAAGTATATTAACTAAATAAAGAAAATTTATATTTATAATAATTTATTCCATTTAATTATTATATTTTCAATAAAAATAATCTTTTCACAAATTATATAATTTTTACTAACTTCTAACCTATAATATTTTAATTAAACTATAAATAAAATTTTATTAATATTGTTATTTGAGAATTACTTGACTCATACTATGTATAAAACAAAATTATAAACAATTTTTATTACTTTTGTGACAAAAAATTGAGAAAAAAATTCAAATTGGGATCACTAGCTTTGTGATATAAAATACTAGATTTTATACCCGTGCGTTGCACGGGTTTACATTAATGTCATTTTCGTATATTTTCTATAACAATTAACTTATAAGACTATAATAAATATAATTTTTGATAAAATAATATTGATATATTGAGTCAACTTCTATTTTAACCATATTTTACCAACTTTGGCAGGACTCCAATTATATTTGACCTATATTATGATCCAGAAAATATTAACATGACTCTCCCGTTCAAATCAGTTATTAAGTTTGCATATGTTTTGATTGATACATTCACACAAAAAATGATCCAAGTTACATAAGAATTAAGCTATATAAGACAATGCTTAAGAGACTTTAAAGATTTTGGGTTGATACATAAGTTCCAAATATAACTCTTATTTGTAATCATAGGATCACCTCACCTTATGCTAATTGTCTGATGTGCAACAATTCTACTATTTGTAAGTGGTATATCCACCCTGCAGGATAAATAACATACTAAGAAATACGGCAAGTATGTGCAAGTAATATGAGATTTTGTACTGTAACGATAACATTTTTTTTTACCACGAATCTAATTATATTATTTTCATAATTAATACAAGCTTTTAAGAGCTCTCTAAACAATATTTGAGAAACTTAAACGATTTTGGGTTGATATTTAAGTTTCAAAGACGACTCATATTTATAATCACATGATCACGCACCAAGCTTATGATATTTTTCCGATGGGATAAATCTTCTATTTATTCATAGTATATCACCACACTTACATTATTTTTCAATGTGGGACAAATAACATATTAAGTAGTACACCATTAATTTTATTATTTATGATACTTTCTTAAATTATTATTTATGATACTTTCCTAAATTAATTTTGATGAAGTAATTCCATTAAGGTGGAGATCATAATATAAACTTTTAAGAACTCAATACTTAAGAGATTCAAACTATTTTGGGTTGTTATCTACGTTCGAAGGATGACTCATTTTTACAATTTTTTTTTTGTGAAATGAAATGTAAAATGTTTTTTTTATAAAAATTATAAACATCACTTGAACATAATATGGAAATGTATATTAAAATAACTAAAAGATTTTTCTTTTTTTTTATGATATTTTCCTAAATTAATTTTTGATGATGTAAGTTTTACTAATGTGGATAGGCTAATACAAACGTCAATATTGGAGAGATACTAATACAAACTTTTAAAAGGTTTCTAAGACAATATTTAAGAGACTCAAAAGATTTTGGGTGGATACATAAGTTCCAATAATGACTTTTTTTTATAATTATCGGATCATCCTAACTTATGCTAATTTTTCAATGTAGGATATAACGCTTCTTTAATTTTTATACATAAATATATTCCCCACCCCTACATTATTTTTTAATGTGAGATAAATAACATAATAAGTAGTACATCATCAAAATTATTATTTATGATACTTTTCTAAATTAATTTTTAATACAAACTTGTAAGAGCCTCTCTAAGACAATACTTAAGACACTTAAATTTGTTGGGCGGATACTTAAGTCCAAGGATGACTCATATTTATAATCATAGGATCACTCTACTTTATGTAATTTTTCGATGACAATTCTTCTTTTTATACGTAGTATGTTTACCACGCCTACATTATTTTTCAATGTGGGACAAAAAAAAACTAAGTAGTACACCATCAAAATTATTATTTATGATACTTTGCTAAAGTGTTATTTATGATGATATAAATTTATGTATATTTCTCGGTGATAATAATACAAACTTGTAAGAGCTCTCTAAGACAATATTTAAGAGACTCAAATTTGTGGTGGATACTTTAGTCCAAGGATGACTCTTATTTATAATCATAGGATTATCCTCCCTTATGATAATTTTTCGATGTGGATAATTCTTCTATTTATACATAGTATATATTAACCACACCTACATTTTTTATCAATGTGAGACCATTGTTATTTATGATGATTTAAATGTATGTATATTTCTCGGAGATAATAATACAAACTTTTAAGAGCTTTATAAGACAATACTTAAGAGACTCAAAATATTTTGGGTGGATACATAAGTTCTCAAAGATGACTCCTATTTATAACCACAGGATCATCCCACCTTATGATAATTTTTCGATGTGCGACAATTCTACTATTATACATAGTATATCCACCACACGTCACACCTACATTATTTTTCAATGTGGGACAAATAAAATACTAAGTAGTATACTATTTTTTTTTTTGTAAAATGACTGTTTCTTGACTGTTACTAAATTATTATAATAGTACCCCCTCCACACACCTATTTTCACCTCATTTGCTTTATTGTGATCTAGCCTAGACGACACTTTGACTGTATTTTTCGACGTCTATATGTTACTTTTTTTTTATTTTTGAATTTTTTTTCGTGAAAGATGTCAAGATAATAATAAGTGTTAGTGTTTTTGTTTTATAATATAATATTTTTTATTCTCCACCTTCTAAAAGCAAATAAGGTGGAAATATGTGTGTGCAGGGAGCATTAGAATAATAAAAATTATTTAAATTTTTTTTTTTTCACATACTTATATTCTAGTCATATCATATTATCAACAATACAGTAGTAAAAAATATAAAATTTATACTCCAATGAAAGCATTTTTCGCTACCAATCCAAATATGTAAGCTTCAAAATGTTTTGCATTATAGCTTTTTTTTATATTGATGATCAAAATTTTTTCTAACATAAATAATACTTGTAATATTAAAAATATTACATAAAATATTTTTTGTAATCTTGCAAGATCTTAAAATATACTTTCCAAAAACTGAAAAAGATAATGTTGACCAATAGAACTGATCGAAAAAAGCCTCTTTTATATATATATATATATATATATAGTATATATATATATATATATATATATATATCTATATATATATATATATATATATTGATTTTCCTTAAAATATATTTCAACACACTACTCAATTTTCTTAATTATTACTTTTCAGTTTCAACTTTGTTGGTTCAAAGCAAAATGCAATGACAAGAAAAATGAACAACTAATGAGATCCCACTATTATCCAAATAGTTTATTAGACATTAAATATTTCTATATGCCGTGCATTTATGCACGGGGTCTAAACTAGTGCATAATAAGTGATTGGTGTATATATAGGCGTATAGGTAGGAAATGATTATTATGGCTCACTGTTCAGTTAAAAATACCGCAAGCGTACGGGTCAATTGTAGATGCTTACGAGTCGATCTCAGGGAAGTAAAGTTAAGTAATAGTCGAATTAGATTATACTTTAGCTACGAGGAATCAATAATAGAGAATTAACTAGACTAAATTTATAAGCAAATAACAACGATTTTAATCAATAACTAAAAGGTCTAAGGTCCATAGTCTCGTTATAGGTCGACAAGCTCTACTAAAGATAAATAATTACCAAATCACTACTCGAATTAGACACTACCTAATTTGCTATTAAAAACTCTTCCGAGCTAATTAAACTCCCTAATATTGATCAACCTACCTACTTCCATAAGCAAATTAAACCAAGTAGAGGCATTAAGTTGATAGTTAAGTCCTAATTATCAATTAGACACTCCCATGAATAACTAATAATCAAAGATAAGATTAATGTTCTAAACTAAACCGCCTTGCTTCCACAAATTGATTTAGCTTTAACCTATTATTAGATGATGAACTTGGTGGATAAATCTCGTCACAAAACAATTCTCAATTCCCATTATTGAACAATTAACTTGCTCCTAGATTCATTCAATCAAAAACAACAATCCAATTCAATATAAATCTTTATCTAAATCTGAGATACCAATTAGGTAATCAAAATAAACAATTCAATTCATGCTTGTCATCCCTGCAACAATCCTACGAACCCTAGATGGGAAATTACTCACTCATAATAAAAGAAGACAAACAATTCATAATTAAAACAATATAAGACATAACTAAAAGAATAGATGAAAGAATACTTGTAATTAAAGAACCTGAATGTTGAATAGAACGAAATATAATTGCAATGATCCAAAGAGCGAAGTAATTAAATCTTAATCTAGAGAGCTCTTGTAATTAGGGTTCTTAATCTAAGCATAAGATAAAAACAATGTGTGACAACCCTCGCGAATGCGGAAATATAAAACATACAAGCATGTGAAATAGTATGCGAAAATACGGTATTTTAAAAACTTTTATACATGCAAGATAGATAAAACGAGGAGTGTCAAAATATTACAAACTAAGTACGAAATACAACAAAGAGACGGGGTCTCTCAAAATGTTAGCAAAGAACAAGTGTTTGCAAACTAGCTAATCGTTAGAGGTGAAAACTTACCAGGGACAACGCCCGCTAGACGCACACCCGAACCCAAAATAGTCAAAGCAAAA
>JAIUZE010023313.1:0-25281 GCA_022085475.1 Heliosperma pusillum
ACTACAATCTCATGCTATAATTTCTAACATGTGAGAAATAATAATATTATGAAAACCGTTTAATTAAATAATTAACTTATTAAAATTTCCCACTTGCTAAATATTACAAAACATGATATAATAATAACAATAAACTCAAAAACCGTCACAAGCCCAAAGGAGGGCTCACGGGTCAGCCGGGCCTGGACTGGGCCGAGACTGAACCGGACCTGGACTGGGCCCACGGGCCTGGTTTGGGCCGGTTTTGGCCAACATTTCTAAAATCGTTTTCTTAATATTTCCCGCATGCTTAACATATTTAAAACCCGTCAAAACAACAACAAAACAATCAAGTATCGACACAAGTCCAAAGGGCCAATTAACGGGCCAACCATGACCGGGCAACCGGGCCTGGACCGGGCCTGAACCGGGCCTGTTTCACGGCCACCATACACGGCCACCACCAACAACACCACAAATTTATTTCTAACACGTTTTAATTAACAACCATCCATTTTAACAACCAATTCAACCATCATTCATACTAAAATTATGATTATGAACAAATCATCCAACATGTCAAAAACACTAAATATGTTAGAAACTCATAAAACTTAATAATAATAACAACCTAGCATGTTACTACTTAAAACCGTAAATAACAAAAACAAAATATGTAACATTAATTCGTCGAGTAACTCGGTAATCGTTACCTTAGCTAGCACAAAACCAAATAGCACCAAAATAAGACCTAAAAACCCGTATACTAATCTTCTTCTAAAATATACGAGTCACCAAACTCGTCTTCATAATCTTCTCCTATAAGAAATGACAAAAATAACATTATTAGTATTAAAACTTGATTTCAACAATTAAAGTGTTGAAAACGATTTTGTCGGAATTGAAAATGAAACGTACACGGAGATGAAGAGCGGAGAGGAGACTTTAGAAATATAATTTAGAACGGAGTTGGCCAAGTAACGAAGGTTTTGTGACGATTTTGCTCAAGAACGATCAAGAACATGAAGAACAATTGTGATTATATTAAAGAAGGAATTAAGTAGATATTAAGTTGATTTAATGTAAAATAAAAAGATAAGTAGTGAGTAAGAGGGGAGGGTTGGACCGTGTATTATAGGGGATAAACGGGAGTCGGGTTTTGAACTTGTTGTTACGGGATTGACTCGGGTTTTATAAATATATTATGGTAAATATCTAGATATTAATAGATATTATGTTTGTTTAATCAAATATCTAGATATTATTAGATATTATGTTAGTTTAATGAAAATATCTAATCCTAAGGGACAAGAGGAAGAGGCGTGTGGAAGAGGAAGAAATCGGGTCTGTTTTTAAGCGATTTGTTGCGGAATTTAAGTTGACAGATCGATAAAGTTACAAATATCTTAGATATTTGTATTAGTTTAATCAAAGTAATCAAAAGCCTTAAAATGAGGGGAAAAGGTGCCTTGGGGGCGTGTGGCACAAGTAGGAGTCGGGTTTTGGGTTTGTTTCGGGACTTAAGTTGACTCGGGAATAGTTAAATGAAGTTCGGGTTTAAACCGTATAACCTACTCTTTAATTCCAAATAAATTCAAAATAATTATATTAAATTATCATAAATTCAAATAAATCGTAATAAATTAAAATAAATTAAATTTATTACTTTTCAAATATAATTTCGGTCTTTCAAATTACGGGGTGTTACATCGTGTCTTTGTTGGGTTTTCATCATGCTTTTATATGCTTTTTTTTTTGGAGTGATTTCATCTTGGTATTTAAACAGCTCTTGGTATTAGTTTTAAATTATTTCAGAGTTTATTATTTAATCTTTGTAAGACATAATATATAATTAGGTATCTTTTTACACTGTTAAACAGTTCTACGTTTCATTTAGCTAGTAACTTTGGATCTGAACTTGGCGATTTCTTCTTTCCATTCTTTTGGTATTAAAACTTACTCTTTTACTTTAATTCCTATTTTCTTTATTCTGTTTTCTTTTTTCATTGTCCTTATTCTTTAAACTACTAGATTTTTAATTGTTATTCATCTTCTTCTAACATGTTTAATTCATTTATTATCGTTATTGTTGATTTCTTTAGATCTATTATGCGTAGCTAATTATTTTATGCTAGGATTTAGGGGAACCGCGGTTGTGTGACGGGTAAAGAATCCTAAATCGCATAAGCTCAAATCAATCTTAAACCCCATCAAAAGCTAGAATCTTATATTTATTAAAAGTAAGGGCATATAAGCAAGGGATAATAAGACGGCTAACGAACCACAACTCGTTACCTGCTGGGGCCCCCTATTTAGACTTCTTCTCTGGGCCAATCATCCTAGTTATCTGGAGCTAGAAGCAAAGTTGTTAGATTATTAGTTAAATCAAAATTATTGGTTTGTATTGTTAATCGTTGTATTAATTGTCAGTAAATTGGTTATATGCATGTGACCGATCTACTAGTTTGTTAAAGCTTGACCTAGATCGTAGGATATGGAAAAGGTAGAGGCTTGCAGCGAATAATAGAATGCCCTAATTAGAGCGAAAGCTAAATTAGTAATTCTAGGGTGAATAGTAGACCGAAAGGAACTATCCACTACCCTTCGGACCGTGTTTATGTTGACCTTTCAATTTTATCGTTGACCGTTGTTAACCGTGGTGAACCGACTGTCCTAGCTACTTCTCTTATTATATTTGAATTCACTCACTTCTTTTATTTCTTTTTTCCTTCACTACTCATAGTTTAGAATAAAACAATCAAAACCATTTGTTACTTAGACGGACTATTAATTAGCAAATAATATTTCTTTAGTCTCCCTCTTGGATAGACCTGGCAAAACAGACTTGACTTAAAAAAACTCGATCTATACCCGACCCGACATCTAAACTCAAGACTCGAGCTTGACCAGAATCCCAAATTGACCCGACTAACTACAAACCAACCCAAATATTTATTGTTGCAAACTAATTATTATCTATGAAAAACATGATAATAGAGGACCCAAAAATGACCAGAACCCGAAATCACCTCACTACAACAAAAAAGGCATTTTGCGACGGATTTGTTGCGACGGAATTCAAATCCGTCACAAAATTGACTTTGCGACGGAATTTTTGGTGTTTTGCGACGGTTTTTTTGCGACGGATTGCATTCCGTCGCAAACATCATTTTGCGACGGATTTTGCGACGGAAATTCCGTCGCAAATAATTTTTTTTAGCGCGGAATTTTTGGCTTGCGCGGGAAAATGTATTTGCGACGGAATTTCCGTCGCAAATCCATCCCACATCGGAAAAAAACCGCACATTTCTTATGTTTATATAGAATCCCTCACTTCTTACATTGAATATGTGACTTATGAATTGAAGCGGAAAAACATGCGGTAAAAAAATCGCGCGAGATGAATTCACGCGCTGATAAAATGAAAAAAAAAAATATATTGAATAGTGTTTGCGACGGAATTTCCGTCGCAAAAAATTGCGACAGAATTTCCGTCGCAGAATTTACCTTTTGCGACGAAAATTTGCGACGCAGTGCTTGTGACGGAAATTCCGTCGCAAATGCCTTTTTGCGACGGAATTAAGCGTATTTGCGACGGAATCGTCCGTCGCTATTCAGATTTTTTTTTGTAGTGCATGGCCCGACCTGAACCTGACCTAAAGCTAGCAAACCGAAAATGACCCAACCTGAATCTGACCTGATTCAATCCGATAAGGGTAAAGTCATGTCACCTTAATCAAAGTAATCTTAATTCACTACTAACTAATAGTCAGCGGTAAGTAAGGTATCGAATCCAGAGGGAGGCGGTAGTATTCTAATATGTTAAACTAGGTTCGTCTTTTATAGTAACAATTTCGTGGGTTTAAGATTTGTGTTCCTAAACTAATAGCAAACAATAACAATAAAAGGTTGAAATCAATAAGATTAAAAGTCTAGGGTCTCAGGTTCACTAGGATTATTATTCAGGGTTAAGGGTATAATCAACTATCGTGCAATAAAGTTATCTAAGGTCACAAGATCGGTCGATTCAATTATGCCCTTTAGATATACAATTTAACATGTGATCGCTATTATTAAACGAGTTCTATTCAATAATCGTAGCCTATCTTAGTCTTAACCCGGTCGGTGTTAATCCTAATTTGCGAGACTAGTTAATTAATCATGGCCAGTAAATAAGCAACTAGATTTAAAACGATAATCAAACGATAACCATGCTATTGCAATTCAATTAATTAGTCTATCCCTTATAACAATCCTATATCCCCTTTCAACCATAGATAAGAATTTAGCTACTCATAACGATATTAATAACAACGATAATAAATAAAGTAAACATGATTAACAATAATGAAATGATTAACAAATAATAATTAAAGAACTAGAAAGTAACTAATTGTACAAGCTTGAACTAAAAACAATAGTCTTGATGAATCAATCCAGTAGTAAAGTAAACAAAACTCGAGTTTTTAAAATTAAAACGTACCCTAATTGTAAAAGACGAGTTTTCCTTTTATAATAACAATCTAATTAACTAAAAACTAATTTAGGAAATCCGAAAGCTGTTAAACACTAGGTTGCTCGATCGAGCAAAGGTGAATCTGCTCGATCGAGCATGACGTCAGCCTGACTCGATCGAGCAGAGTGATGTTGCTCGATCGAGCATCCTTCATATGGCTTGTTTCTTCGTTTTTCTTCATTTCTTCTCCACCACTCTCGATTCCCGTGCCTAACCTTTTACGATCTGACTCCGCTATGCTCCATTAGACCTGGCAAAAGCAACCCGACCCGATTGACCCGACCCGAATGACCCGACCCGTGACCCGAAATTGACCCGAACTACAACACCCGAATGTGACCCGAAACCCGTTTAGACCCGACCCGACCCGAACATGACCCGATCTTTCTTGACCCGTAACTGACCCGACCCGAAAATAACCCGATCCAAAACCACTCAACCCGAAAATGACCCGACAAAACATAACTTTAATTGAACCGAAAAGACTTAAAATGGCCTTTTGTCTCTTATTCTTTGACCCGAAAATGACCCGACCCGAAATAACCCGACCCGGTTGACCGAAACGGACCCGACAACTAACCCGACACAAACCCGAAACCCGAAATGATCTGACCCGACCCGAATTAACCCGAAACCAACGAAAGACCCGAACTGGCCCGACCCGAACTGGCCCGACCCAAACCCGACCCGGTTGACCCGTTTGCCAGGTCTATGCTCCATACCAACTCAAAAAGCTCCAAATGCATCCAATCTGCATTAAAACATAATAGAAGCGGCATAATCGATATTCTTGTTAAAATAGCATAGAAACAAGCAAGGAAAGACAATAAATCGAGTCTTATGTATCTAAAGGGAAGCATAAAATATGTAAATAAATACACTCGTTTGCCAAGTCTACTCCCACAAGACAAGCGTATTTTTCTAATTTGATTAAATTTTTATTTAAATAATCATGTAATACCAAAAAATTATTATTTACAATATTATATTTAGGGTGTTGCTCATTCATGGACAAGATTTACTCAATCATGGACAAGAATGACCATAATACCCTTCACATCTTTACATCCCCATTTTCCAAAGAAAAACAATCCTCTCAAAGAAAACCCCTCTACCTCCTGCAACATCTCACCTACACTGACAACGGTCTGACCAAACACCCGACGCTGACTCCCCTACACTGACCGCACCACCACCATCTTCTGACCGAACACCCGACGGCAACTGTAGCCGTGCCTCTTCACCGTGTACCCCATCCTCGTCTCTTCCCCCTTCCATAGCACCGCGTGGCTGACGACACCATGGCCGACCCCACGACGCCACTGACACCAACTACGCCGACGCCACGCACTGACACCACCTGCGCTGACGATTGGTTTGCGAACTCAGTTTGATACCATAAAGATTCCTACAAGCGGCGCCGACGATGACGTTGATGGAGGATTGGAGTCTGGCCATGGTGGAGGAGATTATATAGCTTATTGTGGTGGGGATAGGCCAGGGTAATCGGGAGGGTTAATTTTGGATGGTGGCTAATTAATTAGGGAAAAGAATGGAGGGAGTAGTCAGGGGGATTGAAAAAGGGTAGTCTTGGGGGATTGAAAAAGGGTAGTCTTTGTCAATTTTGTGAGAAAATGTCTATGATTGAGTAAAAGGTGTCCATGAAAGAGCAATTACGTATATTTATAAGATTTTTAGATCTAATTATTTTACAACCCATACCATTTTAAATTGAAACAAACATAAGATATGCGAAATCAAATTCCAACCCGATAGGCGATAGCCGTAGGTATGATTCGTGATTCGAACCCGTAAGCCATTCGACATGTCGACCGTTTTTGTTTGTTCTCTTCTCTAAATACAAGGTGAACAGTGAACAACAAGACTTATCTGACGCGTGGTCGAAGAGAGAGAAATTAGAGAGAGAATCAATGGCGACCAACATCGACAATGGCGGCAACAACAGCACCTCCAACGAAACAGTAACAAAGAAGCTAAACCCTAAGAAATGCAATTTACTTGATCATCACTCCATCAAACACCTTCTTGATGAAAACGCTTGTGAGGTATTCTTTTCATACTAAACATCTTCATCCTTTTGTTCATATGTTCGATTCTGTTTAATTTTTGAATTGGAAGAGTATAAGATCTTGATTTTTAGGGTTCTAATTAGGATAAAGTGTGCAGATTTATTGTTGCAATTGATGTTAGAAATTGAACATTGTTCAATTTTCAATAACAGTTCATAGTTACCATGTTGCATGTGATTGTACTTCTTCGATTCGCAAATACCTTCCCCTTTTGTTTATACACAAATTACGAGATATGATTTGAAATACCGATAAGTATGAGGGGTATTTCGATGCCTAATGCTTATTGACTATGAAAGATATCTTATTTCTTGTACATGAGTGTGGAAGATATTAAGACGGGTATTTTATACCCGTATTAAGAATAAAACGGCTCAAATACTAACCCACTTGACTAGACAGGACAAATTATTGGCTAGTATCTAGGAACTTTCTTTTTGTCTCACTCATGGTATTCGACCCGTCTTCAGCTTGTGACGGATAGTGCCCGTTTTCAATGAGAATTTGTGATATGCGAATTACAGGGAGTGTTATTTAGAAGAGGTACGAGAACTATTTTAGTGATATTTTAACTGTTCTCATGTGTAAGATGAAGCGGATGAATTGAATTGAGTGACCGGAGTAGCTAACGCCTAACGAAAAAAACATTATGAAGTAAAATGTATGAAACTTTTTCATCTCATAGTCGTCAACTTTTGTAGCTATCTATATGTGTCAATCGACAAAAAACAACAACAACAACAACACAATCCTAAATTGATCTAAGATAGGCTGGTAGGCTAATAAAAATATACTCCTATGAAGTAATTATCTCCAGTCAACCTAAAATGTATGAAACTTTACAAAACTAAAAAGGAGGATGAAACAAAGAAAACCAGAAACTTGGGTCAATGAATCTATTGAATGATATATGGCGGCAATCATGGTAGAACATTATGGAAATAGGAGAAAGCAGAGTTATTGATGTTTGACAGCAAGCTCATTGTTGGGGAAAAGATGGTGCAGTGGCGGATCTTGAAACAAATAATTAGGCGGCCAAGACTTGAACACTTAATCTCATAGGGATATAATCATATAAATACATTTAATCACCAAGTCAAGGGGGTCCGATTGCTAATTTATTCAGTGGAATATACCTAGATCAGTAACCGTTTGACGAAGGAAAGAGCGGAGTATATCTTTCACATTGTTTGCTCATATATTGTTGATAAGAAGAAATTAGTGTATCCGCTGTGAAATTGATAATATGAAAAAATTATAAGTTTTGAAATACTGTATGTTATGATTCTGTAGACTGGAACGGTGGAAAATAAGAGTGCTTGCTCCTTCTGGCTGATAATACATCTATATTGGGGGGTAAAGGGTCATTGAATAAATGTTATTTGCAAGGTCTCCATGGACCCTATAACTGGTTAGGCAGACTAATCTCCGCGTTCATCTAGCATAGATCATCAAATTTGAATGAAAGATATTTTTGCTTACACAACTCATGTTTTTGGAGACACCAATTGATCCCGGTGTTCTTATTTGGAAAGCTGATGTTTCTTTTTTATTGTTTAAATGAATGCCAGGTTGTCAAGAGCTGTGGTTTTGTGGAAGATGTTAGGTTAAGCAATATGAGATTGTTGATGGGATCGTTGATCATAATCCTTGCTCTTGTGGCACAGTTTTACCCAAAGAAATTTCCAGATAATCGTAACTTTTTAATCGGCTGCATTGTATTATATCCTTTTCTTTGATGGTAATTTTTTTTCCGATATAGTACTGTAGCAAGCACTTCCTAGAGAGTTGCTAAGACCTTCTTTTTCTCACCCAATTGTTGCTTTTCCTCCCTATTGTTCAACTATCTACAGCCACGGGTTCTTTCTATTTCAGTTTGGGCCCAGGGATTTTTTTTATATATGAATTGGCGATTCAATTGGTAAAAAGTTCTTTGCCTTTAGACTGCTTTTTTGCTTGAATTATTTTAGTTTATAAGCAACCTCTGGCTATAACTTGTTGCGACTTAGTTGATGTTGTTGTATCCTTGACTTTCCCGCACATATGTTATCTTAAACGTTGTGTTGCAGCTGATCGTCTACAGGAAAGAAAGGAATGCCATCATGTTCACTCACCCTCCACCGGTAGGTTTTTTATTTGTGCTTCCAGCTAATATATCTATAAATAGTAAATTTGTGAGTGTTTTGCTGAGGGAAAGATGCTTTCTATGCTATTTAAACTTTTTGTTGTTATAAGGAGTTGGATATTGTCACATGGATGTTAAATATTTAGATGATTTTCACAGTCATCAAACATGTTGATTCTATGATATGCTTTCTGGTATACATGTATAATATATGACCTTTTCATTTTAATATTTTTTTTCCTGTGATGATGCAGTCTTTTCTATTCAGATTGAATTGCATATTGCATTATTGTGTATATATTTCAAGAATGCAATCTAAGTGTTATAGTTTATATGTAGTTAGTTACGTAAATGATCTGCTCTTTATGAGTGCAGAATTCCAATAAATTAGGTCTTCATCAGTACTATAATAATGCACCCTTGTTCCTGAGAGTGTGATTTTGATGATTTCTGATGATGCTGACAGTATCCTCAGCACAGTTTTTCTGAAATTTGCAAGTTTTTGTTATCCAAATTTTCAGTTTCTTCTTACATCTTTCTCAGGGATCCTTCAATGTCACCGGCGTGGTTGTGTCTTCCAAATTCCCCAGTTTCTCCGATATGTATACATTGACGATAGAGAGTGCTGATCCAAATTCCATCTCTGCAAACAAACCTGTTGAGTTGACAAAGAGCGTCACTAAATGGTAATTTGATTTCTCCCTCTCCCTCTAGTCATGGGAGGTCTCATTTATGGAGGGTAATCATTTTATCTATTTTTAATGGTGCAAAGAGACTAACTTCCAGATTTTATAAATAAAGTCAAAGGACTCAAACCCTGTGAAGTATAGCACATTGGTGCTTCAATTTAATCTCTCCGCTTCGTTTTATAAGTCGTTCTAGGGAAACAATGTTTATACCTTTTTTTTTGTCGTTTTTCATTTCCCATGAACTTTTCTCTCGAATCTCATGCACTGTTTTACAAACCTAAGTTAATCTCATGGTTAAAATAAGACTTGATACAAAAAATAAAGTATCTTTTTCAAATTTTGAATGGTAATTATTATACTCAACTAATTATGTAACATTCCAAGTAAAATCTTAAAACAACTTAACAAACGTAACGGAGGGATGCAATTTTCATTCATTACGGTCGTCCAGATACCACATATCCGCCACAGTTGGCTACAATTGGGTGTCATTGAGGTATTGGGGCAATGCTGTGCAGCTGTGGTGGTTGTAATCATTTTCATCTATTTTGCGTTTATGTCCAAATTGTTTTAGGTTCACCAAGGATGGAGTATTGGTGGAAGGCATTTTCTGGAAAGATGTTGAAGGGCTCGTAGAAAGTTATAACAAAGAACCAAAGAAGAACAAATGACTAGCCATATGACTATATTACAAGTCATTAGTTGAACCGAAGGAGCATCTTAATGACATACTCCGTAGAAGTCAGTATAAGTGGTTGTATATTACAAATACAAATGGCATTCTAGATTATCTGTAAGTTTTCTCTCCGAGTTCTCGATTTTGCAGGATTTAGACATTTACAATATGCTCTTGAACTGCTTGATATAGCATTGCAGTAGTTATGGGAGGTATTTCCTAATTTCCGGTCCGACGATATGAAATGTCGCAGATCAACTAAATCTTCAAGAAGTAAATGTCGCAATTTCAAATACTTAGATTACATCTTAGTAGCTCTTGTCGGTTTAAGCATCTAATTCCCATCAATATTGGCATATTAACAACATTATCTAAATGTCTTAAAGGTTCAGTCTATGGCGAGAAAGGGGCGGGGTCATCTTGAAAGAGTCTATTCGGATAGAGACCACTATTGAATATAATGTTAACCCACTATTTCTGTATGACTATATGATGTTAGAAGCGCGGAGTCTATTGATCCACATTTTGTTTTAAATTTGAGCACCTGTATTAAGTGGAAGATAGATGATGTAGAAAGGCAATAGAAAAGTTGTGGGGAAGGGATGGATTGGCGTAGTAGTTGTTGTAAGTTTGTAATGAATGGAGTGAGATCCTGGTGTTGTCTATTGTTCTACTTGTTCAAGAGAATTACGTATCAAGGAAGTAGAGTTGATGTGTATGTGCCGATGTGCTACTTGAATTGCGACATCTAACTAGTTATGCTCAGGAATAGTACAAGGAAATCTATCAGCATGTTTTACCGCATATTTATTTATTTCTCGGTTAGCAGCTGTATTGGTCTTGTAGCCGAGCGTCTGATACAGAAAAAGTTGAAGTACTAGGAGTACAAGGAGCACAAGAATGAAGATAGGTAAATTGTGTTGTTTGACAACCGTCGATTCCACATCTCGACGCTTCCTCTGAAAGTTTGTAGGACACGGTTTTAATGCAAAGTGGTTCTAGTGCTCTTGGGTATAGTGTATTCTGCCGGGGACTTTAATATAATGGTCCATGGAAATCCTCATCGGTGTTACATTTCCGTCTCTGAGTACAATACCATATGTGTCTAAACATCAAAATGGTCCATTATCGCTTTTTCAGTGATCGGTCAGACTTGAAAGCAACTGACATACTTAAAGAACGGCCCATACCTCCCAATATACTTGCCTCCTTTGCTCTCTCAACACTCTCCCTAATCCCTTGGCCCTTGGCGGCTAGTTTTTAATAATATCAAATTTATATGTATATTCTCTCCGTCTTAATCATTTGTTATTTTGTTTGTCTTTGATTAAAATATATCACAAATAATATAGAATAAAAAGGGGAAATGACCGGGACCGAGGGAGTATTATATTCCGAATTTAAGATGAACAAGAAGGCATGGTGGCATCTGGGATGAATTTTCCGGGGCACACTAAATTTAATGACTTTAATTAAGCCATGCATGCACCCTCTGGATCTGTATTCTTATTTTAATATTACGTGCAACTACATTACATTTAATTTTGGCATAATATTACAAATAAATAAAATAATAAATAATCCCAGAAATGAAAGCATAAGACGTTATCATATTCAATAATTATTTAATTTAATGGAGTTCATTTTGACATTATGTTTAATAAGGAAAAATTAGTAATGACAGAATGATATAAATAGAAATGAGGTAACGTTAAGTATTGATCATGCCATCATGGACAGGTGGGAATCCGTTGAAGATACTACAAAATTCTTAGTATTATTTCATCAGTCTGTCTTGTTTCAAACGAACCATTTTGGTCTGAAACAATAAGATGAGATTTTATAACCACTATTGAAAACAAGTTGATATAAGCTGTGGTTACATTTTATCAAAAAGTGGCAACATAATCCCGTCTTATTTTTTCGACTGAAATAGTCCGTCTGAAATAAGAATTTGCGCATATTCGATGGAATATATGTATTTCCACTTTTTTATTTCTCTAAATGTGGATGAATATATGGTGGGATATGGATGGCAAACCATTATCCGTTTGCCACCTTGCATATATAACCCTAAATTAATATACCTTTTTTTATATATATAAATGATTTTTGATAAACATTACCATTATTATGTTACTTATTTTTTATACACGTTACCATTACCTAGATTATGAATTACATTCCCTAAACAGCTAAACTTACTATTATTAATGTTACTTTAACTATTCGTATTATTATAATTGCTTCTTCCAGTACTCTCGCTATGACTGTTGTTACTTTCACTACCCATAAAGCTACTACATTTAGTATATAAATAATAAATTATATTTACATAAAAAACAGGTCATAATTTATAATTAAAGAAAGTCATGTGAACATTTTTTATTTCAAATTTCCAATTTATGACCGTACTCTTGAATTTTAATTATCTTTTCTGAATTATTTACTTGCCTACAACTATATAGTATTATACTATATAATATTGTATGAATTTTTGCACATCTAAAACTATATAGTATATGAAATTGTATATATTTATGTCATTCAATTACTGCCCTTGTTTTCTGGATTGTATATATAATTAGTATAGATAGTTAGATAGATTATAATACTTTATAAGTTATTCAACTTATATAAATTGTATATATTTATCTCTATATCCATTTATATAAGTTTACACTAATAATTTGAAATTTGATGGTTTTTATTTACTTACTACATATCTTAAGTGTTAAACTTCATTCGAGGTTAAGATGCGTTATTCTCAAAAAATAATTAAATAATTGATTAGTAATGATAAAGTTTTTACGGATGAAAATTGAACACTCCAAGAGATTATGAAGTTAAAGTTGGTTTACGTTGGAAAATTGAGCGAGGAGTTTATGATAAATTTATTAGTGATTCTAGCCACCACGTTAGTAACATTATATACTTTTGGGCTCAAAGAGAGGATAAATAGGCCCAAAGGTGAACAAACTATCTTATTTGGATGAGCTATCACGGTGTTGAGTCGGGTTGTTTATAATATCTACCGGATAACAATATCACTTGCTTTCACCCTGTAAATATGGATGGATGCACTTTTTTTTTTTCAAAAAATGAATTATATTTTATATTTTTATTTCTTATAAATGGAAATATCGTCAATCTTATAATTTTCATTAATTAGAGTGTACGATTATTACACATATAAAAACATTGATACTTCATGGCGAGACAGGCCAGAGTAATTATAATGGCATAATCATCCTACTATTCTAAAATTCGATAGGTTAATTGGATGTGTGATATAATATGTGGATGACATTTTCAAAGTAATGATTTTGGATCTTAGAAATAATTGAAATGGATCATTTTGACTGCCTCTTTCTACTAAATCTAATTAGGTGTTGGGCTAGTGAATTAACGTCAAAAATCCACCAAGTTAAGGCAATTTTAACTAAATTAATCTACCCAAAAAAAAAATATTAAATCATATACAAATTGATCTACTTGACACGAGTGTATTTTAGATTTTGATAAAGGTGAAGACATCAAATTATATTCCTATATTGGATTCTTCCATTCGATATAATTTAGGTTTCAGGTAAAGTTATTGTTATCAATTAATTTAGCTCATCCTAATTAATTCCTTAATAAATAGACAATAAGTATACTAGTACTAGGTAAATAGTTGGACACCACGAGTGACCTATTGAACCCTCAAATTTCACATGTACTACAATTTTGTTGGATGAATCGTCAATATATTAACGGTTTTTCTAACCTGTACTATTAATTACAGGATCCTTTCAAACATGAAGTATAGTTTGAGTTTGCCCTAACTTTCCACGGACAAAATCGCATACGAGTATCAAATAGTTGAAACGGTTGAATTAGAATTTCTTGTGTGTCACTGTCCAAATATATAATTAGTCATTGTTAAGATAAATATATTCGTCTTAAAAATAATATAGATTAAATAAAAGTAATTACGTAGTATATAGATAAAGAAAATTGACTTTTTTACTAGCCTCTAGAAATCATATTTTTTATCCGCACTTAATATAAGACCTACCCGTTAGTTTCTTTTTCGATGAGATGTATCCGTATTAATATTAAGCAAGTCAAATATCATCCACTAAAATATACGGAGTATGTGACACTCTTTACTTTTTTCCAGTGCATTTTGTTTTACCTTATTCATATTATTTGACTTATCTATTTATCTTAAATCATAAGTTGTGAAGATATATATATCATTTTTCACAAATTCTCATTTAAGACGGACAATATCAGTTTTAAGCTTAAAACAGATAAAATACATACCAAATCACATACCAAATTACCTAAAAATACAATATTTTGTTTCTATTAACTCCATATAGTAATATTCGAGTGTTATACTCCGTCTTAAACTAGACCTATCTATCCAACTTTGATGAGAATTTGGTGAAAATATAAGATGATGAATGGAATAGAAAGAGACAGTTTAAGTGAGAAAACCAAGACTTAAATCTGTCAACTCCCAAGTGTTAATTCTAGTGTCCCAAATTCCCATGACTTTCTCCTCAAAATTCAAAGCTTTAGCAACACCTTCCCACTATCCCACCTCACTTTGCTACCTTAAATTAATATTAATATTATATCCCCTTTCTCTCTTTACATTGCATCATCCTCCCATCATCTCTTCTTAATTCTCATTTCACCCTTTTTATTTTTTTATTTATTTAATTTATTATATATTCCATTTAACTTTGTTTATTAAGCTCCCCCATCCCTCATTGCCTCCCTTTAACCTCATAACTCTCTCAAAATAAATCATCTCTTCTTCATATTACCATGCCAATGTAGCATTCGTATAGGGTAAGACTGCATACATTCGACTCGACTTTCCTTAAGTAGTCAAGTTTGGACTACAAAATACATTCACATTGTAATAACAAAGACTGCGTACATTCAACCCCTTGAGTTCCAAAACATATCACATGGCAAAGTGTGATCACCACCACCGACATAACCACATTACCGGATCTCACCATTTCCGACCATGGACCGCCATCCGACGAAAACTCCTCGCCGCGGTTACCTGTGGCCGAACCACCACCACCACCCCTAAAAAACCGGAACCCCGGTCCGAACCGGTGAGCGAGCGGTCCGAACCGGGGAAACTATACGAAATGCTGAACCTATCCTCAACATCGGACGAGTCAACAGAAACGACGGAAATGACGGCGGAGATGCGGCGGAGGAAAGAGGAGAAACTAGCGGAGATGACGTCAGCGGTGGGTTTATTGCAGAGTGATGAGGTGGAGGAGAGAGAAAAAGGTGCGAAAATGGTGAGAGGTTTTGCTAAAGAAGATGGAGATGCGAGGTTTACTTTAGCTATGTTAGGTGCTATTCCTCCACTTGTTTCCATTATTGATCTTCATTTTAATGAAAATGATCATCAACATGTTATTGTATTGAAGATGAAGATTGAAGCTTTATATGCTCTTCTTAATCTTGGCATTGGAAATGATTTGTGAGTTTCCTTTCTTATTTACCACTCCGTATTACTCTCTCTGTCTCGATCATTTTACGTTTTTCAAAATATCAGTCATAATGTAAGGATATAAGTCAATTGAAGTCGAGTTTAGAGTAGTAAGTGGCGGAGTTAGGATTTGTTGCTAGAAAATAAAACCGAGGTAAAATTTCATAATTATCAATTTATCATTGTCTGTAAATTGTAATGCATGTCATGCATTATATACAAAGTTGTACGGATTTTTTTCCGTTTTACTTTGCTTTTAAGGTTGTTTTTGTCTTCCTTCCCTACATTAAAGTTCAGGTTTTTCTACTTGGTTTTTTTGAAGGACATTGTTAATTGATTAATTTTGAACAAAATTGTTCATTTTAATTTTTGGGTTGTTTAAAGTTGAATTGATGAAACTAATTGCTTGGAAAAAAATGATCTTTTATGGAATATCCTACAAGGAGAAATATCAGTAGTTCTTGCTTTTCCATGTCAAATACTACCACGTGGTCGTAATAAAGACAACACTTTTATTATTTTTAGTCAACAAGTGAGGTATTTTGGTATTTCTTAGACGGATATTGTCTGTCTTAAATGAGAATTTGTGATGCAAGAAATTTGTAGGAAATGAAACACATGGTGATATTAATCATATGATTAATCATGAAAGACTTTTGGGACTATTTGAAACAAATGTAACATAGTGTGTTTTTGAAGTGGTAAATTGGAATTTTTGTAATGTTTTGCTTTGTTTGGTTCCTTAAATTATTTAGAAGTGGAAGAAACAGGACACTGTGTTTGACGTTTACTTGTTTATGGACTTTACTCAGCTGTTAGGCTGGCTGTACTGTGCTCTTTTCTGTGATGTAATGTACTGCTGTTTTCTATTATGGGTAGAGAATCTTCTATGGCAAATTACTATGACTTTTTCTGCTTTGATTGAGCCCTTGATTCAATCCCGACGCAATTATCATTACGATACGGGTCATTTGAGAGAGACATTTCCGTGTTTTTCTATCATACGGTAATGCTGCGTACATCGGCCTTCAATGCCCGCCTTACATGGATGACCTTGAGGGGCTCTGAGTAATGTTTTTTCTAGTTAGTCTTGTATGAGGCGGTTAATGACTTATTGTAATGCGTTAAAGTGTCTTAACTTGTCACTTTTTATGGTGCTTGGATTTTTGTTAAAGCTGTTGGTCACTCACAATAGTTTTGTGAATTTAACTCAGGAATAAAGCAGCTATTGTTCAAGCGGGGGCGGTCCATAAGATGCTCAAGAAAATCGAGTCTTCAAAAGGATCTGTAGATCCTGCTATTTCGGAAGCCATAGTTGCGAATTTCCTAGCATTGAGTGCATTAGATGCGAATAAGATAGTAATTGGAACTTCGGGTGCAATCTCTTTCTTGGTTAGCATTTTAGAGGACTCTGAGAATAAACCCAACTCACAAGTGAGGCAGGACTCTCTCAGAGCTCTTTACAATCTCTCCATTTCTCCGGCAAACATTGCATTGATTCTTGAGACAAATTTGATTCAGTACCTTATAAACTCATTAGGGTTTATGGAAATGAGCGAGAGAATCCTCTCGATTCTAAGCAATGTAGTTTCAACACCAGAGGGAAGAAAAGCCATCAGCAATGTCCCAGATGCATTCCCTATTTTGATTGATGTGTTGAATTGGACCGACTCACCCGGGTGCCAAGAGAAAGCCTCCTATGTGTTAATGGTTATGGCTCATAAATCTTATAATGATAGACAAAATATGATAGAAGCCGGGATTGGTTCAGCGTTGTTAGAGTTGACGCTTCTTGGAAGCACATTAGCACAGAAAAGGGCATCACGGATTTTGGAATGTTTAAGGGTTGATAAAGGGAAGCAAATTTCTCAGTGCTTCGACAATAACACAAGTCAGGCTGTTTCCGCTCCTATATACGGTTCTCCCTTGACCGTGACAAATGTCAATAAGGAAGAGGAGGCGATGATGAGCGAGGAGAAGAAAGCGGTGAAGCACTTAGTACAACAAAGCTTGCAAAGCAATATGAAAAGGATTGTTAAGAGGGCTAACTTGCCTCAAGATTTTGTTCCTTCGGAGCATCTCAAGTCACTCACTTCATGCTCAACTTCAAAAAGCTTACCCTTCTGAAATTTCCTAAGACGTAGTTTTCATCCAATACAGAGTTAGTGCTCCCATCTTCTCTGTGAACCCGTTGTTTGGATACAATTTGAGGGGTAGTAAAGGCGAGGGGTTGAGTGAATCATTTTCCTTCGAGATCTTTTCTATGTGGATAAGATTTTAATTTGTCTTCGAGGAAGGAAAATGAGTCACTCTACGTTCCTCTCCTCCAAACAATCTGATCATCCATTTCCCGCAAATCTTCCATCCAAAGAAGCCCATAGTGTTCGTCGATGCATGTCTACACTGTCTAATAATGGTTGCATTATGTGGATAGTATAAGTTGATAGATGTAGTTGTTAATGTTAGGCCCAATGACAGATCTTCCCGACTAAACCACGGTCAAGGTCTGGCATGGCCGCCCGTATCCCTTTTGGTTAGTCTAGTTACTCTAGATGTGTTCATACTAGTATATGTGGTTTAGCATTGTACTCTGTAACTTGTTTAAATGCAGTGTTACTACTATTCAGACTTACCAATAGCCTAGAGAACTTAAATGAGCAGCATTTATGAAATGAATAAATTCAGATATCGACTTTCTCTTCTTGATGGTGATATGAAATGCATTTATATTTTATATCTTGCCTGTATGTTATGTTTGTTACTAAAAGTAATATAGATCTAACTAGATTACGGAATAGTATCCATCTTACAAAAATGTGCGTATTCCAGCGAAAATGAAGTATCCGAGTATCAAACCAGCTAAAGTGAAGTTGTATCCAACTCGATTGTTTGCGTAAGATAGACTTATAGATCCTTATCAATCGGTTGGTCTTGTTTCAGACATGCCACTTTGGTTTGAAGCAATAAAACGAAAATGGTCCATCTTATGATTTTGTAACCATGTTACAGCTAGATGTGACCGCTAATGAAAACAAGTTGCTACCAACATAAGCCCGTCTTATTTTTCAAACGAAAATGGTCCGACTGAAATAAGAATTTGCGTCCTTATCGATACCCCGGATCTAAATACGCGTTAATGAAGGATTTAAACAACGAGGACTTGACTAATACAATTGTTTAATCTGATGATTAAATAATGCTTACTGACATTGCTGTTAATTAGGGAGTTGTTTGACATTTTACACTGACAAATCCTGTTTTAAAGGGGTGGTGCTTAGAAAAATGGAGCAGTTTAGGTGTTTAGGAGAGCATAATTTTGGGTTTTAGCATAATTGGTACGGAGTAATTTTTATCAATGAAATTTACCCTTCATGTAGTCATGTAGCACATGGTGTAGCAGGTTTTTCACCCTTCAGAACTGTCACTCCCCCTGTTTCTCTCGACTTTCTTTCTTTCTACTTGATTTTCATGTATCAGAAAGTCTTACTTGCGACGCGACAACTCGTCACAAGCTTGTGACGGGTTAAACCCTCCTCACAAAGAACAAGTGGGAGTGCAAGTGGGGGGATCCATTTGCCCCCCACTTGCCTCCCCACTTACATTTTGTGAGGAGAGCTTGACCCGTCGCAAGCTTGCGACGGGTCATCCCGTCACAAATGATGAGAATTTGTGTTAATGTATAAGGTTTTACATTTTTGAGGTGGATGTTTGACTTTAAGCATAAGTCTTGTTCTTAAGACGGTTCAAATACTACACTGCTACACATGATCGTTATAAAAAGAATTTTTTTTGGTATTTTTCAGGCAACAAGTGGGGTGTTTTTAATATGTATTTGACACTTCTTAAGACGGATAATACCCGTCTTAAATGAGAATTTGTGTTTAGCAATATATGATAAGTTTTTTTTTGGAAACAATAAGCTTAATGAAAGACGATAATAATTTTATTGTAAGGTTTGACATAATCACATAAAGATGATATCAAAAATAATAATATGGTTATTTGCAATTCATGATATACTGTAGATTGTTTGCTATTTGCTAATAAAAATCTACAAAATCTAAAAAAAGAAAAAAATACGCTTATTATGAAAATATGTATCAACGGAAAGAATCACTCAAAGACACGATCAATAATAAAAATATTATGAAAAATACATAAAGCAGTATCTCAATAACTTTTAAGAGATGGTTCTATAATAGTTTATGAAAAATACAACTTACGGAGTAAAACTTTATGTGACATGTAACTGTGTAAGTATGTAATAGTTATATAATAGTTTGTGCTGCTATCTTAATAACGGAAATAAATCCTCTTGATTTTTTTTGTTTAGTTTCTCTCACAAACATTATTGTATTGTACTTATATTTTAGTCATTTATTTACCTTTTTATTCTCAAATGACTCTACAACCATTCAATCAGACTCAATTTAATCTGAACCATTGAGAAGTAATAGAGCTCCATTTCTTTTATAGAAATAGAGAAGTTTTTTACTCCTTAATAACATTGATGAATGAGGGTATAAGCTATTATAAAATGGTTGCATTTAAATTACTATCACATAGATGTGTTTGTCGAAGTCTACTTCGATAGTTTGAGACCTTTATAGATATATTTAGAAAAATATTGAAGATTGAATAGAAATATAGAATATCGAAATGTTTGGTTAATTACCTTCTTTTTATTCATTAATTATAACACAGAATAAAAAGTGTGTTTGCTTTTGAATCTATGCTAGCCATGTGATTATTGAGATAATTCTATGAACAATTAGCAGGATTATAGTGAAGTACTTTAAAGAACGTTTCTTGATCAAAATAAGCGAAAATGTTAACACCAAAACGTATGTGGATCACTTTTAGCTTGATGTAGATGGTGGACAATAAGTCTCCCTTGTGACGGATGTGGATCACAAGTTTTCAACGGGTCAAGTATCTCCCACTTAGGTAGATAAGACAAGGTTAGAGAATTATAAATGACTTATCTTTTCCTACTTATGTGAGTAATATTTAACTTGTCACAAGCTTATGGCGGATATGCGTGACAAATGAGAATTTGGGGTAGACTATAACTTTCTTGAGAAGTTGGGGTAGACTATAACTTTCTTGCGTAGTCCATGTAAACATAAATTACAGGATTTTGATTAAAGCAATAATTACTGAAAGGTACTTACGTGATGTAGCCATTAGATCTGATAATAAAATCACTTGAGAAATATAAAAGATGAACCCTTATTGCTTTGCCTTCTCCTGCCTTCCTTATTCTCTAATTCAATTTCTTTATGTGTTTCTTAAAATCAATGAATTAGGTTAAAGCACAAACAAGTGTTGCTTATATAGAGAGGTGGCAGGAGGGGCTTAATAAGATAAGTGGGCCTGATATGTTAATGACCTGTAAACATTAACCTTAATCCACTTAATCTATTACTCCTACTAAAAACCCGGAACATTATATTTAACCGTTATTAATTAAGGTGACTGACATCGGTAATTAGATCCACATAATAGATAATTAAATAATAATTCTTACATTCTCCCACTTGGACCATATTACTGATTAAAACATAATGTCACGCTTAAGTATAACATAAGACGCATAGACGGTTAAATGAACACATAATGAGTTTATCTTAATTACCCTGATCATCCCTGAACAACTGGTTGAGTCATGGCGGAGACACTACTATAAAAGAGAAGTGGTCCTTCCATGTACTACGGACCAATCACTTAGAATAATCAGTCTGTACAAGGAGCAAACATAATCCCCAAATAATGTCCTTGAGGAAAAGGACTGATTCTGTCAATCGTGTAACAACAGTGTATACAATAACAATAATACGATACAGAAAATTGTTCGGAAATCATCATCATAATAAAACATAAGTCGATTAATCAAAACATAAGTGTCATCATTACAAAGCACTAGCATGATCCAAACATAAACGAAAAGCCTTAATGATTATCCTCCAGACCCATATCAATAGCATGCTTCAAAATGTCTTTGGAGGTAATCCCTTAGTTAAAGGATCTGCTATATTAGCACTAGTCATAATGTGCTCAATTGACACAGTGTTTTTCCGAACTTCCTCCTTAACTGACAAGTATTTCATTTCCATGTGCTTTATTCCTTTAGAATACTTGTCATTCTTCGAAAAGAAGATCGATGCGGTATCATCACAATAAATTCTCAACGGCCTTGCATCATAATGCATAATGCTAAGCCCTGAAGGAGAATTCCGCAACCATAAAGCTTGAATAGTAGCCTCAAAGCACGCTACAAATTCAACTTCCATAGTGGATGAGGCAATAATTGTTTGTTTAGCACTTTTCCAGGAGATTGCTCCCCCAGCTAAAACAAACACATAACCAAAAGTGCTTTTCCTTGAGTCCACGCATCCACCCAAATCTGAGTCAGCATATCCAATAACCCATTCCAGGATTGGACTAATATCGACCCAACATACCTACTGCAAAACTTATGTCAGGTCTTGTACAGACCTGCGCATACATTAAGCTTCCAACCAGAGATGCATAAGGAAAGTTTTTCATGGTATTTCGTTCTAGCTCAGTCTTAGGACACATACTTAAGCTGAACTTATCCCCTTTCTGAATAGGAACATCATTGGGATTACATTTTACCATGTTAAATCTTTCTAAAACTTTACTGATATAGGCTTTCTGAGACAACCCTAATGTCCTTTGTGATTTGTCTCGAGATATTTCCACCCCGATCACATAGGACGCCTCTCCCATATCTTTCATCTCAAAGTTGCTTGATAGGAAATCTTTAGTTTGACGTAATAGTCCCAAATCACTGCTTGCTTTAAGTATGTCATCAACATATAAGACCAAAAATGCAAACTTACTCCCACTGATCTTCAGGTATATACACTGATCAACAGTGTTTTCTTGAAACCCAAAGGAGGTAATGGTATTATGGAACTTAATATACCATTGTCGAGAAACTTGCTTAAGTCCATAAATGGACTTCTTTAATATACAGACTTTGTCCTCTTTGCCATCAATAATGAAGCCTTCAGGCTGAGCCATGTATACTTTTTCTTCCAAACTCCCATTCAAGAATGCCGTTTTCACATCCATTTGATGTAGCTCTAAGTCAAAATGAGCTACAAAAGCTAAAATGACCCGCAATGAATCCTTCTTTCTGATTAAAGCCTTTAGCTACCAGTCTGGCTTTATGTCGCTCAATATTACCCAAGGAGTCGCGCTTGGTCTTAAAGACCCACTTGCAGCCGACAGCCTTATGACCTACTGGTAAATTGACCAACTCCCAGGCCTCATTCTTAGCCATAGACTCCATCTCATCTTTCATGACATTAATCCATTTATCAGAATCATCACAATTCATAGCTTGTGAAAACGTAATCGGATCATTATCAAGACTAATGTCAAATTCACATTGTTGTAGATATACATAGTCGTCTGAAGTAGTTGGCTTTCTAGGTCTTGTGGACCTTCTTAATACTATTTCAGGAGCTGTATCAACAACTTCAGTGACAATGTTATCATTCTGGAGTGGAGGGTCATCAACGTTAGGTTCCACAGTATTGACTGGGTCAACATTATCATTATGTGGAACTTTATCAATTGAAATTGGGGGCAAAGAATTTGGAATAGCCACCCTAACTTCATTGACTATGACATCCCTTACCTGATCACTCCACTAACTTTGTCATTCTCAAGGAATTTGGCATTTCCGGTTTCCACAATTCTTGTTTTGTGTGTAGGACAGTAAAACCTATACCCTTTAAACTTTTCTGGATAGCCGATAAATAACCCACTAATGGTTCTTTGATCGAGTTTCCTTTCATGTGGATTATAAATGTGTGCCTCTGCTGGGCATCCCCATACATGCAAATGTTGAAGACTCGGTTTCCACCCTATCCACAGTTCAAATGGTGTCTTTGAAACTGCCTTACTGGGGACCCGGTTTCCAACATATACAACAGTCATAAGGGCATGCATCCACAACTTCATGGGTAAGTTGGTATTACTCATCATTGTCCTCACAGTCTCTAATAGGGTTCGATTACGCCTCTCAGCTACACCATTCATCCATGGAGAACCAGGATTTGTGTACTGAGGGACAATACCCAAACTTTCAAGGAGTTTTGCAAAGGGACCAGGATGTTGTCTTGATTCATCATATTTGCCATAATATTCACCACCTCTATCTGACCTTATGATTTTCATTTTCTTTCCCAATTGCCTTTCCACCTCCTTAATGTAAACCTCTAAAGCGTTTACTGATTGAGATTTTTCATGCAAAAGGTAAAGATAACAATAACGTGAATAATCATCGATAAAGGTGATGAAATATTTCTCTCCGCTCATGGAGGGAACATCAAATGGACCACAAATGTCTGTATGTATAATTTCTAATAAAACAGTGCTTCTTGTGGACCCTTTCTTGGTGTGTTTGGTTTGCTTACCTTTAATGCATTCCACACACGTCCCAAAATCCGTAAAATCAAGAGAAGGTAACATATTGTTTTTAACCAATATGTTCATTCTTTCTCTTGAAATATGGCCCAAACGTTTATGCCACAAGAAGGAATAACTTTCATTAGTGCCTGTATCTAGCCACCATGTATTAGAAGGAATTTCAACATAATTTGATTCGAAACATACTAAAGCCAAAGGCTTACCCTTCTTTTCGAACCAATTCTTACGCTTTATGCAGTCTTGCTGAAAGTGCCCAGGTTTCTTACAAAAAGAGCAACTTTCCTGCTTCTTAATTTTCTTCTTTATGCCAGATGCAGACGGTTTATCAGAAGGGCTTAACTTAATGTCCTTTCTGTTTCTAAACTTGTCTTTAGATTTCCCGCTTACATGATGCACATTGATGATCATTATTTATACATATATTTTATGCCTCCCTTAGACGGAAATAACTCGATTTACTGTCTTTCCTTGCTTATTCTATGCTATGTTAGCTAGAATATCGATTCTGCCGCTTTTGTTATGTTTTAATGCAGATTTGATGCATTTGGAGCTTTTTGAGTTGATATGGAGCATGGCGGAGTCGGATCGTAGAAGGGTAGGCACGGAAATCGAGAACGGTGGAAAAGAAATGAAGAAAAACGAAGAAACAAGCCATTTTGAGGGATGCTCGATCGAGCATAGTGCCTTGCTCGATCGAGTCGGGCTGAAGGTTGCTCGATCTAGCAACATTCCCTTGCTCGATCGAGCAACCTAGTTTTTCGACGACTTTTTCATATTTTCCTAAACTTAACCTAATTAATTAGATTTTTGTATTTTAAAAGGAAAGCTAGTCTTTCATGCTTCCTTATGCTTTTCAATGCTTTATTGCTTTAAATTAGAAACCCTAATTTAGTTTGCTTGCCTCCGGATTTTATTCATCAAAGACGATTGTCTTTAGTTCATCTTGTAATCGGTATTCTTCAATCTTTCTTAGTTATTTATTTAATTACTTTCTTGTTCTTTAATTATTCTTTGTTATTTCTTTCATTATTGTTAATCATGTTTACTTTAATTATTATTGTTGTTGTTTATATTATCATGAGTAGCTAAATTCCTTTCTAGGGTTGAAAGGGGATCTAGGATTGTTATAAGGGGTAGATTAATTGATTGAATTGCAATTGCATGGTTATCGTTTGATTATCGTTTTAATTCTAGTTGTTTGATTACTGGCCAGGATTAATTAACT